>JBBPCX010069738.1:0-11131 GCA_037974365.1 Hydrocynus forskahlii | reverse complement strand
TATATACACATACATAAATACAAGCTTTAGGCAGTGTTTCTGACTACCATTAGGTCAAAATCGCAGGCTTGAGAGAGATGCAGACATAACTGGCGGACTAACGTTGGCTTCCTAGCATTCCATTTTTTATGTAAAACATGGTCATTTTTGGCTCAAAAACATTGAATCTACTTTTAAATGTAAAGAGCTGCTAAATTCAGATCCTAAGCCTGGTGTGGATTCAATTATATAACTGATCTAGCTGATATACTTGATAGAAGTGTGTGATACAGCACTGCATTGCTTTTGCTAGAGGAGAGCTCCAGCAAGCTCGCCTGGTGTTTCCACTTTGCCATTACATTGCGAGGAAAGCACCGAGAGCTCCTCCTTCATGATGGTCATCGACATAAACCATGCCATTATTCTAAGCCTAATAATTGAAAGCAAATTCACCATTGTACTTCTCAGAAACGAATGTGTAGAGAGTACAAACTCGAAATGTAGTATATTCAAGTTTTGAAGGGTCTATCACTTGACCTGAAAAGAAAAACGCCTCGAGGAAACACTGTTCAACCAAGTAAGAACTTCACAGAATTCATCTCAATGCACAACGTCGGCGACTTACAAATGACTTAACTCTCACCTTTTCTTAGGTTTTTGAAGTTGCATGTTCTTAGGTAAATCTCCACTTCAGCCTGTAACCTAAAGCATGTATAGAGCACACAAGTGACCTGTCTTTAAACTGTTTTCCCTGCCGTATAACTTTACACATGAAAACGTGAGCAGCTGGGAGTACATTTACTGGTTTACATAATTCATTATATCAATCCACCCATTATCTGAGCTGCTTATCCTGAAACAGGGGTCCGGGATGTGCTGGAGCCGGGGACATTCTGTTCTGAATAAAGAAACTGTAATTATGTAAACATTTGTCTTCCTTTTTTAACCTTTATGGAATCAATATGGAGAGTCAATAAGAGCTGGAATTAGAATTGGAATAGATGAAATTCAAATGATACAAAACACTACAGGTAACCAGTCTATCACAGGGGAGACAGGCAGTAACATTAATATAATATAAAACTCATTTTAAGTATGTATATTGTGCTGGCAAACCTCTGTCTATTCTTAGCATGCCTCCAAAGCAAGGCCATGCTAATCTTCACTGTCAAAAAACACTCCATAACCGGCCTGGGTAAAGTATAGCTATGTCGTACCTATGGGGAAAAAAAATATCCCTACAACTATGCACTGACACAGGGCTGCACAATGTATTGTTTTAATTGCCATCACAATATCAGTCTCTGTAAAACTGATGACACAGAACACTGCAACATGCAAATGAGCCTCCAGCCAATCACAGAGTTTCTGACAGGATGACCAAACACAGCTCCAGGTGAGTTACTGGGTGTTCTGATGAATCGAGGTCTTCGTGTAATCCAAACAGTCAAATTATGTGGCCCGATCTGTAACCAAAGACACCATGGTGTTTCTAAGGTACCACAAATAGAATTCATAACTCATTCTTATATGACCATGTTCTAACATGTTTACCCTTAAGAATAAATATTTACAGCAGTATATCACAATACTCATATTTCGTCCATATCGTGTGGCCCAAAAACACTGACAGTCATGCTTAGAAACTTTGGTAAAAACTAGTCACACACCAGTTTTTCAGTAAGTTCTGACCAGTAAGTTCTGTTTCTCAATACTATTTACAAAGAAAGTCCAACAAAATCCAACCATTAATAATACCACACACTGTGGCCTATTCAGGGGTAATCAAGAATGTACCCACTCGGATATCCTGCCTGGTGAAAAAAGAACTTATCCAAGGTTATTTTTTCAGAGCTTCATTAAATATAACCTAAGCGGATGGGAAAAGGTCCAATCTGGCAACATTGACTAAATCTCTGGGTTTTGTGAAACAGAGTGAAACACCACTGTTATGGGAGACGGTCCCAGAGCTTGTTGTTTTACTGTAGCTGGGCAAGTGTAACATAACAGAGATCTGAGGTTAAACAGCATGACGAGGGCATTAAAAAAGGGTTAGATAAAGACAAGTTATTAGCAGGGCATTACATCACTTATTGGTGACCTTCAGTAATGGAACAGGGTCTTTTTCCACATTACTCTGGAATTGGGGTCAGTGTAGTGACCATCCTAAAACTCCCATTTAATTAAATATAGCACATATACCAAACTGTGTTTTCTAGGAAGAAATAGAGCTTGAACAGTAATAGTCAAGTAATAAATGAACCCTGACCTGCAGGTGGGGTGATTTATACCGCCAGTCTAGTGGTGGTCCAATTACTCAACTAATCTCGGTTTCAAAAAATGATTAAAATTCAGCTTTTCAATGGATTATGAAGGGCCACTTACCAGTCATTGTGATAATAATGCATTTATAATAACCTCACTTAAAGGTAGAGCTGCTCAATATGTCATCTATTGATCATTATCATAATATCAGTCTCTGCGAAACTGATATCACAGAAGGTTACAATATGCAAATGAGCCCACAGCATTTCTGACAGGGTGACCAATCACAGCTCCTGATGAGTTGCTGGGTGTTCTGATAAACCGAGGTCTTCATGTAATCCAACAAGATTGATTTATTTATTTTGGTCTTTAACCATTAAAGGTGTTGGTGAATCAGTGCATGAACGGACGGGGCCAAATTGCTGTAGTCAGAATAAGGATTTCAATTTAAATGTGATGCTTTTGTGACATCACAAAAACCGATCTGAAAGATTAAATGGGCGTAAAAGTACCATTTAAAACAATATTTACAGACTTCATGCCTTTTTTAACACAAGAAGAGTAATGATATGGCCTTTGATATCTTGAAAGGCATCACTATCACAAAATGTAGCAGTAACATCGCAATACTGCTATTTTGTCCATATCATGCAGATCTACTTGAAACAGGTAAGAGTATCAGGAAAATGCTGATGTGTAAATGATCTGTGTATCTTTTCTATAGTTTCCCAAACAGATAGAATATATAATGGATTATGATGTTGCCTTTTATGAGGAAGGCTTTTGTTTTTTTTTGCTTTTTGTTATTTTTTATTTTATGATAACTTTTTCAATTGTGAACGGATATAATAACAGCATCATAAAAGAGCCAGTGGCTAGACGTCCTGTCATAGCAGGTTCCGAATGAAGACGAAGGAATCCATCGGAAGGGGTGATCATAAATCTTTGCCACTGAATAACAGGCAATAACCTGCTCTGTAAAAACACCGCCACATACCAGAGGACAATAATGAATCAGCTAATAATATCCGCATCAGCAGTAGCGATGCAAAGTCGATAGACTGATGCACTGACGCAGAGGAACGCAACAAGGTGCTATCTGCTGCCTCGCAGTGATGAAAATAACGAACGTTTGGCTTGTTTACTGTTTTTACATCTCTCTCTCTCTCTCTCTCTCTCTCTCCTTCTCTCTCTCCACCACTCTCTCTCTCTCTCTGGGAACGTCGCGATTTTATCATGCCAAACGAGAAGGGTTAGCCAAGTGCCGTGTCTGCACATATGCCAAAATGAGCAGGTATCTTGGGGGAGATTTAGGAGGATGGGGGTGGGGGGGGGGCACAGGGCTGATTGTTCTTTCTGCCTGAAGCCACTGTTTCGGGAGGAGATTACAGTCCCGTAAATAATTAAAAAAAACAAGCTGGCAAGCATCAAATATTCAAAGGGTGATGTTTATACACTGCTGAATAAAGCATTAGGCCACTTATTTGGCCGAAAACGAAATGCAACTTAAGACCAAGGGCGCTCGCCTCAAATGGACCTCCCCTTTCCCGGCTTCAGCATGATCGCATCTAAGTGGGTTGCAAAAAAAATGTTTTAACTTGTCTTCCACTAACAAGTAGCACAAGGCACATTTTGCTTACTTATACAATAACTCAGTTATTTGTTCCTCAGCAAGTTCTAAAGAAGATTATACAATATCTGCACATCAGGCTCAGATAGCCTGAGGGCTTGTTCACTCATATCCAGATAAGAAGCTCCATACCACACCAGCCACAGTTTCTGAAGGCGAAGGTGACGGAGAAAAGATTACACGTCATGAAATATGATGTCAGTCGCCTTAAAGAGTAATTACATGCGAAAGTCGACTTTTTCAAATTAAACTCAGTGGTGTGGGCCCCTTCATCTGGGGATTCACTCCCTAGTTATCGCACGGCCATCCATTAGGATTCATTTAAGATTCGGAGGGCCGTGGAGCGATGATAAAATGATCATCACCACATCTTGATGCATCTTGTTTTCTATGCAGGATTTCTTTTTCCTCACTGTGTGATGACTTGGTACTTTTAAAGCAAAGTATTTGTAATGATCCATAATTAATGTACTTCCAACATATTTTATTAATAAAACAAATTGAAGAGATGTGAAAGGTCAACTGGAAGGTTACACTTGCGAACCAAAACAATACTGTATCTCCCAGCATAGCAAAAAACCAGCAGTGTGGGGACATTCTCAGTAAAAAAAAAAAAAAACAGGCAGTGTCAGATGCCATGTGTGGTGTTAAATAATTACCGTAACCAGGATGGACTATTATTGCCCATGTGTACTTAATATTTACTAAAGATACATTCAATTTTATTTGCTAACAAATTAATTTACAGTATGTACACCATTTGAGCGCCGTAATTGGCCAGAAAATATGTTTAATTCATCACTACTGACCTACAAAAAGCCACCTAATATAATTATAGTTATAATGTGGATCACCAGGCAAGCGTTCGATATATAACAACCTAAGTGATGAAACAGTTAACGAGTGCATTTAAAATTAAAGGACAGTCTAGAATTTGACTCTGCATCACCACACAACCAGTTAATAGGATGTCAGACATGCACATGTTACATATTCTTACAAATGTACTTACATATTTGACATATTTTCATTTACAGTTGTTCCCTGTGGTAAAAGCCTGTGCTGTGCAAAAACGTTTGACTGGTAGTGTATTGCATATTACCAAGCAGGAAAGATTATAACTGCAGAAGTGTGTAGCACCGTAGATTGTTACTGCACGTTAGTAAACACACACTGCCAAACTGCTCATTACCAAGGCACTTTATTGTACAGTTCATTGAGAGGTTGTCTCAGACTGGGAAGGTATCAGAGTTCAGCTGGTTTATGGCAGTCTCCCTTTAAGAAGAACATGTGTAGCTAAATATGAAGCATGAAGTTGCAGAGAGGGTCTGATGGCATGTTTCGAACCCAGCAGACACAGTGGCTGTGTCTAAAATGCTTAAGAAAATGAAACAAAAAACCAAAGACTAGTCATAAGTGTGGACTGACAGCATAATGATAAGGCAAAGCCAAACAAAACATGTAACCAAACCCAGCATTATTAATCATACAGCTACACCCGAATCATCAGTCACGTCAGAGCTCTGTCAGCGAACACCAGCTTTAATCATCAACAGGCTGACGCCGTGATGTCAGCGCGTTCAAAAACATATGTTTAATTCACCCAAAGAAAACAGAAAATCAGAACAAAGAAGGAAACTTAGCCTTGTTGACCTTCGCCTTGTTCAGAACAGACAAAATAAATAAATAGAACACAATTTCAGAACACAATTTTTTATACATACATATGGGTATATATATATATAAATATACTTCTTCAAGTATATGAAATCAGTACTGGCTAAACTGGGGAACCTAAACACAAAACATCATGGTTATAAAAGGAAAAAGAAAACAGTTCAGTATTTTAATTATCAATGGCTGTTGATTTATTTGAGTTTAAAATGTTTGATGATTCAGAATTGACAGTCGTATCAGCCAGTAAAGCAACGGTTAATAAAACTGCATACATTTTGAAATTGAATTATGATTTGAACAGTTTTCAGTAATTGTAGCCTTCTAAACACAGCATCTGTGTTACCCACAAAACGCTCTCACTGGTCAGACTGAAGTGTAAATGTGGATAATGTACATGTGAACATGAACATGGTGGAATATGATACTCATTTTGAAGTTGCTTTGACTGTGCTTTGCATATGAAAATGCTTTAAAGTCCCAGTCAGGGGTAACTTTGGCAGGTGAGCTTGTTTTGGGAACAAGCTTTAAAAAACCAAAAGACCAGAGTCACTAAGTTATAGAATTTAAAGCCTTGTATGTCAATTTTTGTCACAAATTTCATGATGAACAGACCAAGTGAAATCTTATGAAACTGATTTACATTAAAAGCTACACTGAAATGTTTGTATGCCAGGTTTTGTTCTGACAGTAATTATGAAGGAATATAATCTCTTTGCCTTGTCTGTGATCTTTGACCACAGCCAGCATTTCTGCAGATTCCTTGTTCTGGTTTCACAAACGCGCAGCTTATGCTGCAGCTGCAAATCCCCTCATTCATCCACTCCAATAATCAAGCAACCAAATCAACAAATCCCAGCAAAAGGCACTAAAACATCTGAACACTAAAGCCTGACAAATTTACTGGCTGGATGATTGCCAACCCTCAATCTCTATATTGGTGTAACATATTGGTTAACAATGTTCTGCACTGCTCCACACAGCACACTGGGGTTCACTGTCTGGACGAGAACACCGTGCTTCACCAGCAGGAGTCTCTGGGCAATACTCCTAAAGCTACATTTGCCTCTTTAACATAATTTTAAAAATGATAAGTGCATCTGCAACATGCAAATAATGTATCTCAGCTGAATGTGGTGTGCATAATTTTTATTTTCATTGTTCATGTCAGTTGGGCCCTACTAATTAACAGACGGATACTATTAGTACAGGCTGCTGTGGCTGTGGTTCCATAAGAAAGAAGTAACATGACACTCGCATTAACATGGCACATGATACTTCTTCAGATATTGGAGCTCAGACCATCATGAAAACATTGTTCGTTGGGGTGTCATTCAGTTTTTCAATTCTATATAAACCCAACTGTGTAAAAACAGGGTCTTTAGCAGAAAATGATTTCTGAACAACACTAGAAACAATTATGAATGAGTGATGTATTTTGCCTGCTCACGGACTCCTTCCTGCCTCCTAGCTGAATGTCAAGTACACAACAATGGAAACCTTTTCAGCCCCCGTTTGTTATACGTCCTTTGCCTTGAAGCACGAGTAAACACAGTATTTGAGGGCCAATTTTGGAAGGTATTTTAAACAGTGACCTCAGGACGCTTGCAGCAATATACATGACTGCACATTGCTTAAGCTGGCCATGGCCAAAAGATAACTGCACTTCAACTGTGGTCAAGTGGGGTCAGCAACTACAGACCTGTGTGTTAAACATATTCAAAGCTATTTCTGCACAATATATCTGTTCATCGTTATTACAAAGTCTGTCTCTGCAATTAAGATATCAATGAAGGCTGCAAAATGCAAATGAGCCTCTAACCAATCACAGTATTTCTGACAGGATGACCAATCACAGCTCCAGGTGAGTTACTGGCTGTTTTGATGAGTCGAGGTCTTTATGTAATCCAACAAAAATCAAATACTTTTGGCCATTCTTTAACCAGTAAAAACACTGATTTAAACAAGGTGTTTTTAAAAGGGCCTGTATTCTAGTATTTCTTTCTGTTTCATTTTTTTCCTTGACGAGTGAGCCCTTTATTATACTGACAGATATTGCAATCACAAGATGCAATCACAATATGTAACATATTATTTTGTCCATATTGTGAGGTCCTATTCAAGGGGGTTATTTGAAGTTTGGTACACAAAGATGTGTACCAAACTTCAAATAAGTAAAGATGTTACAACACGCATCATGAACTTGTGATAATGCATCAAGGTGAATAACCATTCTATTATTTAAAATATTTGATGTATCTGCATCGTTTATAATGTTAAACCAGTGCCAGTCGACAGCCCAGTCCATCACATTTGTGTCAAACATCACTCCTAGTTCTAGTTTCATCAGTGAATTATGTCACGATATTCACCATTTTTCTTCATTCCAATTTAATTCTGAGGATATTGAATCCCGAACTAAGTATGATGAATCAAATTGAATCATGGACTGAGTGTATCGGTACACTCTTAGACAACAGAAAAAAAAATACTAATAAAATTGTTTGAAAACAGTTTTTTGGTAAATGTATACATCTAAGAAACAACTAATAAGAACCGGGGGATCTTTGTTTTCAGTCATTTTGCTGAATATATCATGAGTGCATTGAAAAGTGACCCCTTGATTAATCTACCAGGCTGAGTCACTTTAGCAACTCCGATTCTGGTTCTTATCGATTCCCCATTGCAAGTCTATAAAGGTACCTTTACTTTAAACACTCAGAATGTCCCAGAAGATATGCAGTGTTTAGGAATCAATACGTAAAACCAAATTTTGAGAAAAGACGGGTACACAAAACTGGGCGTTTTCTTGTTAGCTCTAAATTGGAAACTGCTTTTGGTTCCCAACCCTGATTGTCTATTGAAACTAATCATGAGCTGACTTTTTAGCAAGACCCCTAATTCTACTAACCAAATCTGTCTTTGAGAGGCTCCAATAGTGCCATCTATAGATAACAGAATAATTAATACCTTTCCAGAATTCATATTGCAGAAGGCCAGAATATGAAAAGGTGGCACCAATCCAATAGTAGATTTTATACCAGGCCAATATCAGTACAAAAAGCTGGATACTGAATGTAAAAAATAATTATTCTGAACCTGTCTTGAAACAAATCTTGAAGCACACAATCGTTCAGTGTGATACCACGTTGTTGGCTGTGTATCACTTCCAGTGTTTGAGTAGTTTGAGCATGAGCCTACTTTTAGCTGCTCCTCTTGTGTGAAGGACTTCAATGAAAAAATACTTTAAAGCTTTGTAGTTTTCAAAAGTTGAGTTTTTAAAGCAGGACTGTGCATTCACAATGCTTTGGTTGGGTGCTGTCATTTGCATTCACATACTTGAGTTGAGTATGCTTCAGGCTTCTCACTGCAATATATAAAGTAGAGGTCTGCTACCCGCCCCAGGCCCCTTATAGGATCTGACAAAATACTGGGTTTGAACCAATTTTTCCAAGTACATCATTGAGCTCAGGTCGGGTTCAGATTGGTTTTATTGGGTTTTATGCTGTGGAGTCTGCATTCTCTCTCTCTCTCTCTCTCTCTCTCTCTCTCTTTCATATAACGTGCCTGTGTTCAGAATAGCTGCTGAGTTTAAGGAGTGGGTGGATGTGCCCCTTACTGAAACCATGGCTGATGACGAGGGGTGTTGGGTTGATGGAAAAGCCACAGCAGACCTTTATTGTCAGGTTTGCTTTAAAATCATCAGGAAGACCAACAGCTGAAGGATGGATGTCAGGTATGATCAGCAATCCCACAATATACTACTAAATCCTAACTCAAATTCCATCACCGGTGTTTCTGCTGGTAACATTTCCCATAGTGGACCCTCAAAATTAAAACAAAATGATGACAAATTGGTTGTCGTCCCCCTACTGTGAAATTACCCCCACAGCAAACCCCTTGATCAAGTGGAAACACTGATGATCACAAACTGAACTAACATAAATCCTGTTTAGGATGATAATTTATCTAGTTTTAAAGAGATTACATTTCATTTATATCCTAAATGTGTCAGATACGCATATAAGCCTGTAATCTCCATGTTCGGATTTGTCTTAAATGTGCTTATTTAGAATGTCAAAACTAGAGCCAAGCAAATTAACCTCATTTTGTTTGAAGTTTTTTTATTGTTCACTTTTTCACTAACTTGTTGTCAGTCTGTCAATGTGCAGGGTTGCTCAGGAGAAATTTGCAGCATTTTGCTCCATTTTTATGACATGATTTCTTTATATAGTCTAGTGGCAGGGTAATCAGTGTGTAATTAACTGAATAAATTAAACACTGTTAGGTGTTATAGACATATAATCACATATCTGTTCTTTATTTTTAGGAACTGTTCACACATAGCTGGTTTTAAATAAGTCTGTCTGCCAAATAAAGTCAAAAAATTTAAAGCAATACAATAATGAATAAAAAAAAAATAAACTATTGGTTAATAATATCAGCATAGGCCACAATAAGGTGTTAGTTGGATACCAGATCAACCCAGAAAACCATTTTGGTGCATCTCTACTTTTGAGAGTACCCTGGATGACAACTGACACAAACAAATGAATCTTTGACCAAATCAAGCCTCACATCTCACTCAAAGCCCAGACAGCCAGCCTAAAGCTCTCTTAGTTTGGACACATGAGGAGAACCAATTCATTGGAAAACACAATTATGCCTGTAACAACTGAATGCAAAGAAGGAAGAGCACAGCCAGCAACAAGATGGATGGATACAATCAGAGGAGTCATGAATAAGCCATTAAGAAGCCTGAAGATCCAAACAGAAAAGAGGGTATTCTGGAGAAAAGCTATCCATGTGGTTGCCAGGAGTCATCATCAACTGATAATAAATCAACAAATAACCACCTACAGTCATAAATCTCTATCTAATATTTATCTGGAATATAATGATCAACAGCTTGAGCACAAAAAACAAATCAACACGGTTGTTTATGGTCTGAACTGTATTCTACTACCCATTTAGTGTGAGTGGTGATTGGAAGTTTGTGAAGTGTAGTTGATAACATCGCTGTTTTCCAAGCAGGAAAGTGGGGACTGATCCAATATCACAAGAACTGTGATTTAAAAACGGGCTATTTCTGTAACTTATTTTCCATATATGGACTGTGTGCATTGTGAGAGTAAATGTACCATTCGAAACAATATTTACTTTTTTAATTCCAGAAAAGTGATGATATGGGCCCTTTAATAATTTGAATGGCATCGCATTGGCAACATGTAGCAGTAAAATCGCAATACTGATATTTTATATTTATCGTGCAGCTCTACCACAAATACTGAGCCCCCTCCCACTTCGTTTTAGCATTGGAACCGCTGAAGCGGCAACTAAAAACCCTCTCTTTACTGAGCATTGAGGAGAACATCTGCATCTTCATGCTATAAAATAAAAAAAACTTCACAAATAACTTAAAAAAGATGTTCTCTGTGTGATCTAAGTGGGTTCTGGTGGTTCCTCTCCGTGTGATCTGAGTGGGTTCTGGTGGTTCCTCTCTGTTTGATCTGAGAGGGTTCTGGTGGTTCCTCTCTGTGTGATCTAAGAGGGTTCTGGTGGTTCCTCTCTGTGTGATCTGAG
>JBBPCX010069737.1:2500-11133 GCA_037974365.1 Hydrocynus forskahlii | reverse complement strand
ATGGAATAATGGGGGCTTGAGGACATGCAAGTGAGGAATACTTTCCAAAAAGTATTGATTTACAGTTTTATCAGTAAGTTCCAATCAGTTCCAGAGAATACCTCGTACTGGTGAATTGTGTAATCGTATTTGTGTTGTCAATGCCTTTCTGGTCTAGTACAGTCAACTCCGTGCCTGGGGAACAGAGCTGATGGATTCCCAAGCCTGTTTGCTTGTTTACAGCAACACAAGCAGAGAGCTTGCATGGTTCACCAGTGCCCTTTTCTTGCCGACAGATTCCTCTCAGATTAGGCAACAGTGGCCTGTCTTTGCCCCAGTTTGCCTTGCATTCCTACTGCAATGACAAACAGAGCCTAGATTCTTAGTAGATTCCTCTCCCTCTGCCTGGTGCCTCTTAAATTAAAACCGAATGAGCGCATAGTTGCTCCTGCAACAACAGGCTGAATGAAATCATTTTGCTGGCCTTGTCACAGAGTGGATGGTTGATGAGTAAACGACCCTTCTGACTGCCAGGTAGATAGATACTTCACAGAACTAGGCAGAGCTTGGTGTTCATGTGACTTCAATGTGCAGTTTCCTGTACAAACAACGACATAAATAAACCGTGTTTTCTCCCTTTCCAACACTTGTGCCATCTGTTTACGTATAAATTAACCTGTTTGTTTTCACTGGGAGCTTCAAATTCAGTTCTGTTGTACATTGAATATAAATCCTTGAATATAAATGTATTACATGTTCAAGTGGTAGTACACAAAACAACAAATGAAAGGTGGTATACAAGGTATGATCTGCAATATTTTAAATTCTCATGCTGTAACACACTGAACACAGTCACAAATGTGTGTAAAGTTTATTTTCCTCACTCGAATCTGTAGTTTGAGATGGCGCAATGCCTCTTTTTCTTTGCTGGTAGAGATATCAGCCCCTCACAATACTAATCTTTTTAAAACTAAACCTTTTTTAAAATTCTTTGTAACATTTTACATAAGATAAGCAACTAAAGGTGCTGAAGCTACTCACACTACATTATAAGTAGAAATATAAAGCTAACAATTTGATTGAGTGGATGTGTGCTGTTTGAGGTTCATTTCAGGGCTGGATTCATTTCGTTCTTTATTTCATATGTCTATTTGCTGTAATAGCAATTGTCTTTTTTGTTTTAATTTTGTTTGGAATCTTGTATGATCTGATCTCATCACTGAGTAAATATATTTTAAACCAACAAATGATAATTTTGTAATTTATTTATTTATTTATTTAAATTGTCATTATGTTCCTATTTTTTGAACGATCAATACTTGGCCCCTGATCAACTGATCAAAAATCTGCACAATCTGAGTACATGTGCACTGCACATGATATTTATGGACATTTTGACATTGGAATGTTACCAAAATCCAATACGGCTCTGACAAGAAGTGGCACCAAGAAACAGGTGTAATAAAAATAATAATAACAATAAAACTTAAGAAGAACAATAATATAATGGTCAGGACGCAGAACACTGTACACAGTTTCCTCTGTGTGTAGTGTGATGAGTTTGTTGAATCTTTCAGCTTGTTCATTGTAATGCATGGCTTTTTGCCATTTCTGAGGTCCACTTCTGTATGCCTACCTTTGATGTAGCATGCGTTTGATAATGAGCTGCTTTGCATTGGATTTCTGTTTCCTCATGTGCGAACGAGGATCGTTTGAATGCCTAATCTACTGGAATTGTTATCAGTTTTTGTTAAGCATATTATGAAAATATTCTATTCCAAAGAATTTTTTTACAAGTGAATTTGGACATGCTATGAATTTGTGTCATAAGGTCTTAACAAATGTATTTCATTTGGCAGGGCAAAGCCTTCGTCTGGCAGTGTACTTCATGAAGCGGCATGTCAATCTCCGATGCGTTGTCAGACAACACTGGCGAGGTGAGTTAACAAAGTGATAGGGGAAAACAAACACAGCCCAATTAAATGTGGAGCACTTTCAAAACAATTGCCTACCTCCACAAGAAAGTAGCTGGATGGCCTAGTGGTAAGGGCAGTGGCCCAACTGCTAGTGTCACCGCTGAGGTACCCTTGAGTAATGTACCCTCCCCAGGCGCCCCTCGTTGGTGGCAGCCCACTGCTTCACCTGGTGAATGGGTTAAATGCAGAGAAAAAATTTAAGTGTGCTGTACTTGGATGACTATGCATGTGACAAATAAAGAATCTTCAAGAAATCCTCACTTTGAGAGTGTTTTCCAATTTCAAAATGCAGCTAATCCCTTCAGCAAATGTTGCTCATTTTTCTATTCACCACACTGAGACAGAGCTAGTTAAAAAGCATACTCTTTTGTAGTTTGATAATGGTTTTAGTATCTTAGCTGCTCAAAATGCTGAGCTTCTGTAGGATATGGGACCACCTAACTTAAAAAAAAAAATGTTGTAGGGTGGTGTTAGTATTTTTTTTTTCATTTATGTGTGTTCATGATCTGTGCATGTAGTAGCCATGCATGGTTTGAGGATAATTGCACTTATTACACCAGCCATTTCCTTCACTGGTGGCTGTTTTTGTTTTTGTGCGCTGAATTTCCATTTCAGCAACGAATTTTCATCATCATGAATCATCATGAAAGATCATGAATTATCATGTTTTACTATCATTATTAAACTTTGACTCCGGGTTAAGGTGAGGTAGAAGACAAACGGGAAGATCAGGTCCATGAAACTGAGACTCCAACTTATGCTGAGCTTGTATGTGCCTATATATATATACACGCACACAATTTTAATCGTATGATTTTCTGTGATTAATCTCATTGTTATGCGAAAAATTAAATAATGAATTCAAAAGTAGTGTTTGCGCACTTTTATTTTTAAAGTACTGCTAAGTGAACAAAAGAGCAATCCCATTTGGTTTGCAAACACTTTAGCTATCTGGCCCTGCAGGGCAATTACATTTTATCTAGTTTGTTATAGAAAAACAAAGAGCATGGGGAGCAGAACCATTATAGCAGTTGTAAAGGGGGACCAACTCCATATGAAAATCTATGTATCTGAATGCCATGTCATTAAAGTTCCTGTTGGTGTAATGGTCAGCCGTCACATTATATTTGGTCCATATGGGGGTCTGTGCTGGCTCGGACCGCCGGGTTCGCTCCTAAATGCTTTGCGTTAAGGTGATATTATACACGTGATGTACTCCGATGACACAAAAATTCCTTATTGCATGAATTGCAGCGAACGATACTCCTATCAACCGTTCCATCTTTCCACTCACTGGGCCAAGCAGCCTGTTCTCGGCTCCTCCTCCATTTTACAGAGCACCCGTGGCCAGAGCGGGGCCGGGTGCTCAAAGTAACACGGTGCAATTAATCATCGAAATCAATGTGTTCATTCGACGCCCCAAATATATATATATATATATATATATATATATATGTGTGTGTGTGTGTGTGTGTGTGTGTGTGTGCGTGTGTGTGTGTGTGTGTAGCAATAAAAGCTGTTAGCTAGGAGCAGAGCTGAAGATCTTTGCCCGAACCTGACGGGACCCGAATTTCTATTATTTTACACGGGCTCGGGCGGTAAGTTTGCGGTCAGGTGATGCGTTTCGACTAGCGACAGAAAGATGCGAAAATTGATGCTGAGGAGGTGAAACGGAGGTTAGACTCTGGCGATTAGGTTTTGGTTGCATCCCGACCACCAAGCAGCAACAGTGAAAGGTGTTCAGGGCTGGACGCCCCAGCAGTGAGCGCGGGACCGCGCTGGAGCATCTACAGTGGATTCAATCATTTTCCTCCACAAAGACACGTAGCCTAATCTTGATGAGTAAAGGTTTTTCAGACCAAAGTAAATACATGTACTGAATGCTAAAAAACTAACAAAACTTTTAAAAAAAGTAAATACATGTACTGAATGCTACAAAACTAAAAACTCGGGAGAAGGTACGTTTTTAAAGACAAAATAAAGATAAAATACTGATTGTTCCTGATATTTCTGGCTGGTTACGGTTGATAGTTGTGACGGTGGTTTAAAGGATGTCTGGTCTGACCTGCACAGGTGGATTAAAACACTCTTAAATGATTTAAAAACATTTAAAAAATCCTCCTTTTCTGCCCTTTTGTACCTCAGGTCTTCCACCAGTTCAGAGATCTGTTTCTGATCCACCTCGGTAGGGTCCGCCATGCCGGTTGCTAAGGAAAACACTGCCGTCGTCAAGGGGGGAGGAGGCAGACCCAGCGCCAACAACAGTTCTGGACAATTATACAGTTATATATATTTTGCATTTCTTTTTTTCTCTTATCTGTCTTTTATTTTATCTTTAAAAACGTTCCCCCTAGTTTTTAGTTTTAGTTTTGATTGCATTATGTAAAAATGAGACTTAAATGATTGCAGTGCATAAAATCACACAAACAACAAGAAAAGTGTAAGATAAGCAGTTTGCTCACAATAAGATTGTCCTTCACTGGGAGTAAGGGGTCTAGCCCAAACCCTGAAAAACAGGTGTGTCCCAATACACGTTGCATGTAGTTAGAACAAATTCTAAATACATGCGACCTGTATTGGGACACATCTGTTTTCCAGGGTTTGGATTAGACCCCTTACTTCCTGTGAAGGACAATCTTGATACTTCAGCAGACCAAGACATTTTGGACAGCGCCATGCTTCCAACTCTGTGGAGCCAGTTTGGGGTAGAACCTTTTCTATTCCAGCATGACTGTGTCCCAGTACACAAAGCGAGCTCCATAAAGACGTGACTGGAGGAGTTCGGTGTGTAAGAAATTGACTGGCCACACAGAGCCCTGACCTCAACCCCATTTAGCACCTTTGGGATGAACTGGAACGGAGATTGTCCTGCTGTAGGGTAGGGTGTAGGGTATATAGGGAGTAGGATATATTTTGGGCAGCTGGTGGCCTAGTGGTTAGTGAGTTACCCCTGCGACCAGAAGGCCGTGGGTTTGAATCCCAGGACTACTAGTGGGACCACTGACCCTTGAGCAAGGTATCATTTCCACACAGTGCTCCCTTTAATGGGTTAAATGGGTTAAATGGGTGTAGGCTGTAGGGAGTGGGGTATTGGGTGTAGGCTGTAGGGAGTGGGGTACTGGGTGTAGGGTATAGGGTGTAGGGTATAGGGAGTAGAGTACAGGGTGTAGGCTGTAGGGAGTGGGGTATTGGGTTGAGGGTATAGGGTGTAGGGTATAGGGAGTAGAGTACAGGGTGTAGGCTGTAGGGAGTGGGGTATTGGGTGTAGGGTATAGGGTGTGGGCTGTAGAGAGTGGGTAAAGGACCGCACATGTACAGTAAACATTCAATGTCAATCTTGCACTTTATGTCTAATTATTCTATTTGTAGGGTATTTGTTATTCTATTTTTAGTTTATCTGTCATTCTTATTCTATTTTAGTCTATTTGTTATTATATTGTCTTTTCTTCACTTCTCTCTTTATTTGCACAGTCTTAGGTGTGATTTGGGGTACATTTCACTGCATGTTGAACTTGTATAGCTGTGTGTGTGTGACAAATAAAGGATCTTGAATCTTGAATCTTGAATCACTAATTTTGAAAGGGGTTATTGTATATAGGGTGTATGGGTATATTTTGAGCAGCTGGTGGCCTAGTGGTTAGGGAGTTGCCCCTGCAGTCAGAAGGTCGTGAGGTCAAATCCCAGGATTGCTGGTGGCATCACTGAGGTACCCTTGAGCAAGTTTCATCAGTGTGTGGGGACAGTACCTTATTGGGTACCTCAGTGGGATTTGAATCTATGATCAGTCCTGGGATTCGAACCCATGACTTTCTGATCGCTGGAGCAACTCCCAAACCACTATGCCTCCAGCGGACCTGATGGTAGGGTTTAGTATATAGGGTGTAGTGTGTAGGGTATAGGGCATAGGGAGCAGTGTGCGTTGTATAGGGAGTACTGTGTAGGATTTAGGGAGTAGGGTATAGGGAGTACGATGTAGTGCATAGGGTGTAGGGTGCAGAGAGTACACACCATCAGTTGTAAATGAAACGCCCCCTAGAAATACTAAGATGGGCGCTTCTCACGAGCATGCGCAGTGTGAGCTTTAGGGACTATTTCCTAGTACCCAGACGGCAGTGTTCTTCCAGGTTACTGTTCCAGCCTGCGTCCCTGCGGAGCGGAGCAGAACCCGGCAGAACCTGCGGAGAACGCCAGCGGAGCCTCAGAGGAACCTCAGCAGAACCTCGGCACGGGTTCTCCAGAAATTCCCACCAATCCCGAGGACGGGCGGCTCTGCAGGACTCCAGAGAGAGAGCAGGCCAGGAGCAGGAGCACTCATCCTCTACACCTCCTCTCATCCTCCTCTTCTTCTCGTCTTTTTCTTCTCCTCCTGCTCCTCCTTTTCTTTTCGTTCTCCTCCTCTTCTACACTTCCTCTAATCCTTCTATTCTTCTCCTCCTCTTCACCTCATCTTCTCTTCCCCTCCACCTCATCTTCTCCTCTTCCCCTCCACCTCATCTTCTTCTTCTCCTCCTCTTCTTCTCCTCCTCCACTTCTCCATCTTCTCTTCTCTACCTCCTTCTCCTCCTCCTCTTCCCCATCTTCTCTTCTGCATCTCCTCTTCGCTACCTCCTCTTCTTCTTCTCATTCTCCTCATCTTTTCCTCTCCTCCTCTTCTCTGGCTGGACGGAGGTGAAGAACTGAACTTCTCGACTTTGGCAGGGTTCCTTTGCTATAGAAGCTGTGAGTGGGGTTCTGTCCGGACCTCCCCACTCAGGGTCTGGGGATTGGTGGGGTGGGGTGGGGTGGGGGGGTTTAACCTGCAGTGATTTGACCGGAGACCCCCCTGCTGCCCCCTGCCCCCCGCCCCGGGTCTGTGTTGTGTGATCTGAGGGGGTCTGGTCGCCATGCCCGGCCCGGTGGCTGGCAGTAAGGCCCGGGTGTACGCAGACGTGAACACGCTGAAGAGCCGAGAGTACTGGGACTACGAGGCCCACGTGCCCAGCTGGAGGTGAGAGAACGCTCAGGAACCAAAAACAAGATCCCCACACAAAATCAGCTGCTTTTACTTCTGTGTGTTTGGGTTCTGCCCCCCACCCCCACCCCCACTCCCACTCCCACCCCGAACCTGCTCCTGTCTGTCTGTATCTACATGTAAATCTATCTCTCTGTTTATCTATCCATCTGTCTGTGCATGCATGTCTGTCCATCTATATGTACATCTGTGTATCTCTCAATTTTTCTACAGTATATAGCCTATATGTGTCTGTCTGTCTATCTACCTATTTATCTGTCTGTTTATCTGATGATCTATCTGTTTATCTGTCTGTCTATCTTTCTCTCTGGCTATCTGCCTATCTATTTGTTTGTATCTATTTATCTGGCTCTGTCTATTTATTTATTTATGTCTGTCTGCCTGTACTAGATAGATGGAAAGACTTACATGTGTATTCTGATCAGCCACAACATTAAACCCACTGAGGAACACTGATGGAGAGGGGGGGGTGTTGTTATATTAGACAGGGGACAGTGAGATCTTGAAGCAGAAAAATTGGGTGAGAGTAAGGATTTGAGACACTTTGAGAAGATGTCTGGACAACTGAACATCTCCAGCACAGCAGGTCTTGTGGGGGTTCCGTCAGAACACAGTGCAGTGGCTGTGGCTGCAGACCAGTCAGAGAGCCCATGCTGACCCCTGTGCACTGCTAAAAGCGTCTACAATGGGAATGTGAGCATCAGAACTGGATGGAAGAAGATGGCCTGGTCTGATGAATCCTGGTTTTCTTTTACATCATGTGGATGGCTGTGTGTGTGTGTGTGTGTGTCTCTCTTTATCTCACCTGGAAAAGAGATGAATCAGGATACACTATGTGAAGAAGGTGAAGCGGTGGAAACATCACAAAGTGCGCAAGGTGCGTCCAGATTCTCCAGATCTCAGTCGGACCAAGCTTCTGTGGGACAAACTAGTCCGATCCACCTCACAACTTACAGAATTTACCAAATCTGCTGTTAATGGAGATACCACAGCACCTTCTGAGGTCTTGTGGAGTCCGTGACAGGTCCGAGCTGTTTTAGGGGCACGAGGGGGACCTGCATAACAGTAAGCAGATGGTTTTAATGTTTCGGCTGATCGACGTATGATCATGTTAAATGCAGGTGACTTTTCTGAGTAAAGCAGTAGTTTGGTGTGAAATCAGATTTGCAGTCATTTTCCACTGACGACCCCCAAACCATCCAAATTAAGCTTCTTTAGTTTAAAACTGGAGCTACAAGACCGGCAAACGCTAGAAGCTTCTGTAAATATACATCAAACAGAGCATGTCCCGACCCACTCAGACCACATCCAGCTATTCGTTAGGTGGATCATACATGTGAACGTGGTTTAGGGCACAGTATGACTTACCATGAGCTGTAAAAATGAAAACTTCACCTCTAAAGGCAGCAGACACCAGGCCTGGTGTTCACAAAACAGTAGTAAGAAGGACTGATCTTGGATCATGCTCCTGCTTTTACAAAAACTGATTCTAGATTGGCGTTCTAGGAACTGATTCTAGGTCTGCGGCGGCTCTTGGGGATGTATTTACAGAAACGTGTTTGGTGGAGCCTGAGCCCTGTAGCTCCAGTTCTAAACTAAAGAACCAAATCTGGTGGAAAAGTGTGTGAACTTGATTCCTTTAAGGCTTTGTTGAATATCCAGTCAGT
>JBBPCX010069736.1:0-11133 GCA_037974365.1 Hydrocynus forskahlii | reverse complement strand
TTGTGGATTTTGGTTCTCACCTTCAAACATTGCCGGGGGGGGGGTTGGGTTTGGGGGGGGTTGTTTCTTCCCAGCTTAATTATGAAATAGCCATATAGACAGAGGCCCCCCGCCAGTGACCTGAGCAGAGGTGGGAGTTTAGAGTGGCCCAGAAAAGCAGTGTGGTGATTATGCGACTGAGCCCAGCGCTGAGGCATAGGTAGTGGCACGGTGCATATGGTAGCGCCATCTGTTCGCCGGAGAGTTTCCGCACACTCTGTGTGGGGAACGTTTTGGTTTGAAACTGCACTTTTAAATCACATTCAAACATCTCGGTGATTTTTCCACATATGAAAGTTTGGAGCGGGTAGTGTGCGTCTCGGTGTAGGTTTAATGGGGAATTCCACCCACAATTTACTGGTCAAGATGTGAACAAAGTGGTTGAGAGTGGGTTTGCTGTGAAGCGCTTTGTTCAAATATGGGGACATCTGCAAACACCTGACAGCGTATCATTCAAGAACACAGCGCCCACAGTGAAGCCCGAAGAGTCGGAACTGTTCACAGTGGCGGTAAACGGAACCAGACATCGGCCTCCAAAAGCTCTCTCACGGAAAGTCATTCCATGTTTATGAACGCTCCGCCTGAAGCCTGAGATGTTGTTTTACCAGAGATCTGAAGTTTCTGTTGTACAGCAAGGTCTTTTATTTAAAAAAACAAAGGAAAATCATTGAAAATCATACACAGTGGAGGGATACATGTTGTGAGGCAAAATAGTTCTCAAAGAAAACTAATTTAGTTCAGATTTGCCACTATTTTACCAGCAGTAAATAAAATCACTTCATTTCTGGAGACGTCTGGTTCTGTTCACTACAGCCGAAAAGAATTACTACAATGAACCATTTCACACCAATCCCACACTGAGCGACTGTGTTTACATCTGAGACACGGAATTATGCAGAAATGGAAAAGAACAATCTCTGAAATCCCCTGACGCATAATCCGTGCTCTGGATGTTAAGGAGGGAGGCGATTGTAAGACTGGAAAATAAATATATGTAAAAAATAAATAAAATGAAATCCATGTGGCTGCACTTTCAGACTAAATGTTACCAATCAGTGGTGGAACTGGGAGGGTGGGAATCAGGCCTGAGCGATGTAGGGGGAGCGCTCACGCTCCCTTGCCGCTGACGGCTTCTTTCCACCTAAATGAGCTGCTCCCCTCCATCACTGATCACATCCCCCACCCTCGGCCCCTCTAAAGCCCACACTTCCACAGCATCAGCGCTCATCGTCCAGCTAACACAGCAGGAACCCTGTCAGAGCGCCGACTCAGGTCCATCCTCTTAATGCAGGCCCAGACCACCAGAACAGGACCCTTAAAGTAATGAGTGGTGACTGGTGCCTGACAGAATCCTGCTGAGGTCTCTAACTTCAGACACGAGGCTATCGATCCGGGCAAGCGTTGCTCTAGAAGCACAGTGGAGAACCGGGTGCTCTACGCCTTGTACTCCCTCCACCGAAATTCATGCAATAACAGAATAACTGTACAATTAATTCTATTTACATTCAACAGGTTTGAGTCTGAGACGCTTTTCTGTTTAATGGTCAGAAATGATGAAAATTATTTCACACCAATAAGTTTCCACCAAATTTAAAACATTTATAAAATATGTTGAAACATTCACCCTAGATCAAGAGTCCAATCCACAAGAGGGCATCACCATCCTCATTGTCCTCCCATCACTCAGTAACCGCATTAGCAGCTAGTGTTCTCCTCCAAGGATCCTAAGTCCAGAAACTTTTGAAAAGAGGCGGAGCTTCGCAAAGGGCTGAGCGACTGGGGTAAATATCTAACTGTGACTGTCTTGACCAAGATTTTGAATTTCATACGATTTCAATACAATCATTTCCTATAAGTTAAGAAGGACAATGGAAAACAGGAGAGTCCGGAGTAAATACTGATGTTTGTCTGTTGGCGATTAAGTGGAAAATGAAAAAACTAACATTATTAAGCATTTACAGTTTGTACTTCGATGTGCAACTTTAAATACATCCAGAAGAACTGAACTTAAATCCAGAAGTTTCCCGCAAATAGCTACAGACCTTTTTATCCACTGGACTTGAGCAGTGAATTTTATACAGGAGGTCATGGGCTCTGTGTCGTTAGATAACATTTCCCCACTTATATTGACTGAATTTTTTTATATA
Organism: Hydrocynus forskahlii; assembly: GCA_037974365.1. NCBI lineage: Eukaryota > Metazoa > Chordata > Actinopteri > Characiformes > Alestidae > Hydrocynus > Hydrocynus forskahlii. Next base: position 8,947 of record JBBPCX010069736.1, on the reverse strand, counting down.
AAAATGACCGGCCACTGACACTAAAACAAGAAACCTGAATGGATGCTAAGCTAAATCAGGCAGCAGGCAAATGGCCCACAATGCAAAACCTTGGAGGGTTAATGTCACTGCTGCTCTCTGGGAGTGAACTGATCTAAAGTTGTGAAAACAGGGGCAGCACAGTGGTATAGTGGGTAGCACTGGTGCACCACAGGGAGAACGTCTTGGGTTCAATTGCTGGCAGGGACAACCAGTTTATAAATCTCTGCATGGGTTTCTCTGGTTTCTTCCCACAGTCTGAAGACATGTCAGGCGGATTGTAGATGCTAAACTGTGAAGAACTGGTGATCTGTCCAGGGTGTTTCTCCACCTATGAGTGCTGGGATAGGCTCCAGCACCCCCTGCTACCCTGGGTAAAGATAAGAAGCTTAGATACTGTAGGGATGTATAAAGTGTGGAGTGTTTGGCATTCCACACACCTCAAACATAATTAGACTTAATCGTCGATGATGATAGCACCAGGCTTTAACATGGTGCTAACATGGCTCAAATAGTCTTGGTGTGTTTATTCATAAGCACAGGCTGTTACAATATTAATCTCTTTCATAAGATGACTCACCATCATTTATATGCGCGTTTCTCTTCATGCCAGCTCATTAAAAAAGGCAGGAGTGGAGAACAAGCTGAGCGACGCCACCAGATTTTTCATAACTTCCACAAAATTATGAAAATCTGTGGAACTTTCTGGGAATATTTTTTAGTTTGCACTTCAAAACAAAAACAATATCAAATGCAACACAAGTACGGCAAGAAAACAGAAGCTACTAGGATTTCAAGGCAATTTTTCAAAACATGTCAAACTCCTCCACAAGACGGGACGAACACTCGACCCTCAGGGACTACACCAACACTGGAGGGATGTTAAAATAGATACTGTTTTGTACATTTACACAAGGGTTTTAAAACTGTGCATAATAAAATAGAACTAGACAAAGGACACTTGATGTGCAAAAAAAAATGTAATACTGAACACTTAAAACACAGGTTCTAAAAGAAGCACTTAAAGACATTTCATAAGATCCCGGTCTCACGAGTTTTCGTGCAGCCATCACGATATACAATGTAATCAAAATACGTGCTGCGATCACGATTTAGGGTTTTTTTCGTGCTAGGACAACGCTTCACTACCCTGTATTTTAATGCGCACTGCGTAACATCACCAGTATCAGCAGTAACTGGTGACTGAGGGACAGTAGGAGAGAAATAATGAGTTGATTCCTTATCGGTTTTGTTTGCAAAGCAGTTGAAACTGATTGAAATGCCGCGAGACGGGGAAAGTCCCTAATCCTAACCTTAACACTAACCCTCACCCTCACCCTAACACTGACCCTAAACCTAAACCTAACCCTCACCCTCACCCTAACCCTAACACTAACACTAACCCTAAACCTACCTCTAACCCTAACCTTAACCCTAACACTAACCCTAACACCAACCCTAACCCTAACCCTAGCTCTAACTCTAACTCTAACTGTAACTCTAACCCTAACCCTTACACCAACCCTAACCCGAACCCGAACCCGAACCATAACTCTAACCCGAACCCGAACCCTAACCCTAACCCTAACTCTAACTCTAACTCTAACCCTAACCCTAACCCTAACTCTAACTCTAACTCTAACTCTAACTCTAACCCTAACCCTAACCCTAACCCTAACCCTAACTCTAACTCTAACTCTAACCCTAACCCTAACTCTAACTCTAACTCTAACCCTAACCTTAACCCTAACCCTAACTCTAACTCTAACTCTAACTCTAACTCTAACCCTAACCCTAACCCTAACCCTAACCCTAACCCTAACCCTAACTCTAACAGTCAACAGTTAGCACAGATACTGGCGGTGTTACATGCTATGCATTAAAACACACAGGGTAGTGAAGCGTTGTCCTAGCATGAAAAAAGTGCTTAATTGTGATCGCAGCACGTATTATGATTAAATTTTATTCCATGATGGCTGAATGAAAAGTCGTGAGATCGGATTGTTCATAAACGCAGAAATAACACGTAAAAAAGGAGTGAAAGGTGTCTAAAAACATGAACACCGGAACACCGTAGTGATGAACATTTTCAGGCTCTTAGCGCTCTTGGCTTATGTACAAGTTACAATGCTGCCACAGAACTGATAAAAGGCATTAACTGTGTGAAGAAAAGCAGAGAGAAAGGATGAGGGTTCTCCTCGAGTAGGAGAAGTCCCACCCCAAGTACTGCTGCTGGTTTCGCTCTCTTTGAGCATGTTGACATCAAAATCGACCAGCATGTTCTAGTCTGAGTGACAAACCCCCCTGTTTACAGGAAGGGTCAGAGGAGTGAGCAACCTTTTGACCACTTTGTTGCTTTGTTCCAGCAGTCCAAATCTTCCACTTGTTCCTTGGTGCATACCTGGCATGAGATGCTGCCTGCAGCCCACCATAAGAAGTGAAGGCTGCCGGAGAACATGACAATCACAAGGACGATGCTCTACATAGAAGAACAGAGTAGAGGCCGCCTGAGGGACGAGTCCAGGACGCTGCATTGTCTGCTGGTTAACATGGTGCTACAGCACTTGGCTACAGTAGCTGAACGACTAACCTGCCCGTTTGACAAGATACAGCTAGCAGGCTCGGAGGAACGCCGACAGGTCACGCACACAGTGGTCTTCTGTTTTAGGCAGATAAGGCCTAAAGGAGTCGGGTAAAGGCGGATGGGGCATTGAACTATGTTGGCTACAAATTGATACAGGCACAAATTGTTCAAGAACTTCACTGGATGAGAGAAAGAGGCCCTCGACCTCCAGCAAATTCAGAATATTGCACTCTAAGGAGGGGGCCACACTTGATGGGTTTCTTACAGACTTGTTTTCAATGGCAGGGTGCACCGGTGGGCTTCCAAGTTGTTTGTTTCCCCCCCTCTTAGTGCAGATGTTCTTGCTTGCAAACTGTGGCACATGTAAGGTAGTTTTAACAAATGGGAAGTCAACCAATGTCCACATTCTCTTGTTTCGCATCACAAACTATCAGTGCTAATACCATTGATGCAAATGCTAAGCTAATACTTGTCATTCAGAGCGATCAGGGCCAAAGTCATGCTTGGGACAGGAATATACTAATTCTCAGGGTAGATGTCCGTATTTGAGGTAGGGCCACTCAAGGTTAGATTCATACAAATGGATAAGAAAGATGAACCTAGCCTAAAGCAGCCCCCCCCCGCTTGATGAACGTAGACGCCCTCGTAACCTTCGTCTGGTGCTTAAAGGGTTCTGCATCAGATGAAAGTGATCAGTGCTTCCTATTATACTCCGTCAGTGTCAGGGTTGTCTTCAACCCCTGTGTCCTTCCCTTGCATGACATCATCTTTTGTTCAGTGCCATAGATAAAGAAGAATGAGGGACTTCCAGGTGTGGGTCTATGCAACATGGGCACCCAAGAGACTTGTTACCTTAGCTACTCGATTGATCTTAAGAACATGAGATCCATACTGGAGATTTCGCAGATAAACATTGCACTCACACAAGATGCATTTGTGATCAGCGTGTAGATGGTTTGCCCGTGCATGGCTACATGTTTGTGCATTTAGACAGGGAGTGCGTGGGCCTAACAGGCCTTTAATGCTTGAGACATCCCAGAGAAGCCGTCGTCCTACCCTGGTCACGACAGCTGCCATTCCGGGTACAAGAACTTGATGGGGTGGGTCTTGGCCCATTTGGCAAAAACGGCCTTCTCCGTTATGAACCGGTGACCGCCATAGGGGGCGCTCTCGTGCAGCAGGTATTCGGCACACTCGTCACGGCTCCCGGCTTCATAGTAGTGGTACGGAACCTTCCTGTAGCCGTCTGATCTGATAGCAAAGATCAAAAAAAGAAACATTTTAGAATTAATGATGCACCAATATGGGAATTGTAGGCTGATGCCAATATTTTCCAGGTACATAATACTGATACATAATGAAATGTCGAAAATGCAACTAAATCAACCTGGAAAAACCCTACAGGGAAATATAACATTTATTTGGCCTACAATTCCCATATATCTAGCTATCATTTTATTTAGCCCACAGCTGCCACATTCATAGCCACATCTCTAGTTAAAACCAATATAAATATGATGTGTGTCCCTGTTTAGGCCCACAATTCCCATTACCCAGTCATATGTCTAGTTATTTCTGATATAATTCTGATATAACTGTGCATCCATATGTAGGCACACAACTGCCAAATTCTTAGCCATATAGCTAGTCAGTACCAATATAATTCCATTGCAGTTGTGCATCCCTATTTAGATCCACAGTACCCATAGCCTTAGCCATATCATTAGTTAACTCTGATATAATTCCAATATAATTGTGCATCTCTATTTAGGCCCACAGTTCCCATACCCCCATAGCCATTTCTCTACATAAAACTGATATAATTCTGATATGCCTGTATATTTATAGCCACAATTCCCATATCTACTTACCACAAATGTAATTCCGATATAACTGTGTGTCCCTATTCAAGCCTACAATTCACATATTCCATTGCCATACCTGATATAATACAGAAGTAATTCTGATATAATCCTACGCCACTATTCAGGAACAAAATTCCTATACCTGAGTCGGCACTGATATGATTCCGTTATGGCACAACCGTTTGTCACTGCTGGCCCTCTAAAGCTCATCTACCCTGTTCTAGTGCTGTAAGGATTCAGCACTTAAACCCTCCGACTCTTCAAAGTGGGCAAAGTCCTACAGAGAGACTGTAGCGCTCACTTTTTCAGCAACTATTTCAAGTCCTGCAATATAACAAATGAATTTCCCTCCCCCGCAAACCACCCCCCCTCGGCCTCCCCTGCAAACCACCCCCCCTCGCCCTCCCCTGCAGCACCTGCTGAATTTCAATTATGGCCAAGCCATTGGGGTCAATTGCTACAATGGCTGGGCACATCATGCTAAAATAGATACTTTCCTGCTGGACTGTCTTGCATTGCAATGACTCAGCTGTGACTAACGTTCGCCAACGTACCAGTCTACTCTGGTGGCCTTATGCTTGCCATAAAGCGAAATGAGCCGATGTTTTGGAGCGAGAGCGGAATGCGTAATGGGCACATTACAGCGGAGAGGATAATGGCTACTTAACATAATTCTAATCACACCGTGCTTTGCTTGTCAGGGATATTTAGAATTTGAGCTTTTTTTGGATTACAACAACCTGGAATGTTTTGAGAATTGCAAATTCACACTCAAGGGCATTTCTCAACCGCTAACTAATTGGTGAGAGGGGTGAACCTGACTCATTAAAAGACAGACAAGAAGGCAATAAAATATGTTGATTTTCTGTCTCCAGACATTACTAAAGGCTATACAACTGGGTCAGAAACTTTAAAGTTGAGGACTTTGATGTTCAAAGGCAGGGGGCAAGTTGGGATGGTTACGAGATGCGAGCACAGGAGGAGAAAAGGCCCAGGCAAAATATGCCCTCAAAGATGGTCAACAAGGGAGAATATTAAAAACACACTGTGGGCGAAATATGGGGAGAACCTACATCTCGCTGGGTTTGCTGTGAATTACAGCTCATTACTGCCTCGTTACATTCCCAAATGAAGTCGTCTGGTGCTCTGCGCAACGGTGTCGACAACCCAATTAAACCATGAGTAAACAGCCTGAAAATGTCAGCGCTGCGGGTCTAAAACTGGGCCTGGAACGCAGTGCTCCCGGTGTTGAAGATTGACTTTTTACCCTGGTCTCTTTTCAGCTCTGATGGTTATCCCATCAGGGCTAGCAAAAATAACCATTTTTTTACGCCAGAAGTAGCCAAGGGTTGTTCATGACCCCTGGGCATCTACAGCAGGAGAACACATGATATATACGTAAAATCAAATTCTACTGAAACCACGTCATTCGGAGTAGGTTTGGATTTCTTCACAGTGGTGGTGAATGGAACCAGACGTCTGCCTTTAAAATCTCCCTAACTTCAAAGTTATTCTCTGAAATGGTTGAGTTCTGATGTCTAACATGTGATTTTAGATTTTAGCCTAAAAGTGCTTTTGAAGCCCATCCTTGGTGAAGGAATACATGCAGGGTGTTGTGAGGTAAATTAGTCCCCGAAGAAAGCTGATTTAGTTCAGGTTTTCCTACCATCAACATTTGAGTTAGATACATGATGTCTGGTTCCATTCCCCACCACTGTGAGCAACTCAGGCTCCCCAGAATGAAGCCAGACCTGATCTGAGTGACTTTGTTTACATCTTAACCGGTTAAGTATGCAGAAATGATGGAAAATTGGAATTCCCCTTTGTCTGTCCTATCCACCCGATCTGCACTACTTCATTATTGCTGTGAACTGACGAGAATGATAAAATGTTGGCCTTACTTGCAGTAAGTGTCGTTGATCATTCCGTACACTCGGATCTCCTTGCACATGTCCATGGCCAGGATAAGCGTAAACCACCCAGTGCTCAGGTATGACCCTGACTGGATCCTGTCAACACACAGAAAATATTAAAAACAAAGATGTTAAAACTCAATGGTCCTATTCACAAGGCCCCATTCCCTTCAGCTGCAATGAGCGGTGCTCAGTGAATCATTCCAAGAAAGCGGTGCGTGATGATAGATGTGAAGCCTGGTGCGCGCCTGCCTCTTTCTGAGTTCGCCTTTATCGCCGCCTCCTTGTCGCCGGGGGACGTGTCACTCAGAGTGACAGAACTATGGTTTGAAACAAGACTTGCCGGAGGTTAATGGCGCCGAGCGCCAACAGAGCTGTGGACCTTCAAAGCCGCAGTAAACGCAGGCTGTCAGGCTGTGAAACCAGGGGAAACGGAGACGGGCGCCTTCAGAGGCTCGAATGTGACTGAAGTTTCCCTGATGTCCGTAATAAGCGGATCATCACACGGCTTAATGGAACTGGTTCAAGAGGACGGCCTGTCCATCTCCGGAGCCAGGCGCACCAAAAGCCTTCTCTTAAAGAAGTAGTGGGCCAGTGTCCCACCTGAAGTCCATCAGTCAAGATTCTTTTCCATAAATACATTCCTAAAACTTCTCTTAACCCTCTCAAAGCCCCTCCACCTCTTCATAAGGGTGGATCAGACTTGTGGATGTGGTTTAGGGCACAGTATGATGTACTGTGAGCTGTAAAAATGTACAAAGTGTCATCACTAACATTTTATTCACAGTACAATATAATTTTTGCCAAAATACATCCACAACCCACTTAAACTGCATCCAGATTGGTCTTGCAGATGTTGTTTAGGATACAGAATGACTTACTGTGAGCAGCAAAATTTAACAAGACCTCACAGTGTAGCCTAACCATCGGAGGAATCTGATCTAAGATCAGCCCCTGAAATAGTTGCATGTAGTGATAACATTTTGTACATTTTTTACAGCTCACAGCAAGTCATACTGTGTCTTAAACCACATCTACAAGTCTGATCCACCTTAATGAAGAGCTGGATGCGGTTTGAGTGGGTTACGGATGTATTTTTGCCAATATTTTAATGCACCTTGGAATCAAAATTTCACTGACGAATGCGCTACTTTGATCTGACCTGCTGTTTACTGCTATTACTATTAATGTGCAATAAATAATAATGGCAAGCTTTATATAACTAGTGTCCAGAACAGTCCACTCAGGGACTGCAGTTTATCAGGTTCATCAAGTCATAACATGTAGTTGTGTGAAAAAGTTCCGGTACCCCTTATTTGGTGAATTTACACAAATCGGAAGAAAAACAAACGCAAATAATGTCGTCTTTGCAAATGTTATGGCGTATTTTGTTTCCGTTTTATTTTGTTTTCCAATATACTATAAATATTCAGAAGCTGTGCTCTAAAATGCCATGTTGAAGTGGGTTCCCTGTAGAGGTACTTACTTTTCACTACAAAAATCAACAACATCCGCATGACCTCGGGTGTTTAAACTGTCCACTCAATTCCTTCGCTTGTCTCGAAGAGCTCTGAGTGAGAAATGGAAGGTAAAAGGGGGCTGTTTCCAAGCACCATGGGGTCTGGGAGGGTCAATGTCATTGCAAACACACATAATCCCCAGTGTTTGACCAGCACGATCCATCCTGCTTGGAAATGAAATTCACACCTGATTTGAGAGCGAGCGACTCGTAACCAGCGGCTGAAGAATGGCTCCTCCAGTGGGCCTCAGCTACCCAACCCACCGGCCCCTGGGTGAGTGAGGGACGCGGAGACGGACCCCGGCGGAACAGCCTCCGGTTTTCTTGAGCAGAAAATAAATAGCAGCTGAGAAATGAAGTCTGACAGTCGGAACGGCGCTCAAAGTAAATAATGCACTGCCTCGCGCCTCACGCCTCTCTTTACCTGCCACGCTCTCCGGCCTGGCGTCAAAGCATGCATCACTCCTCTTCAGCCACAGCTTTCATCGTCCCCGCAACCTTGGGCACGCGGCGCCCCCCGCCGCCTAACTGCCAATCTCAGAGACGGAGGGCGCCTGCACAGCCGTTCGGAGAAGCGATGGGAACCTTTGGCGAAATCCATTTGGCAGCGGCTTTGTGTGGAACGGAGGACTCTGCCTCTAAAGTGCGGACATTAATTCCAGCTCTCCTCCCATCCGGCGCTGCTCCGCCTCAGTAAATCGCTATCAGGGCCGAGCTGCCGAGGCATTGTTGGGCCTTAGGCGCTGCGTGGCTCGCAAGGGGGAACGCGATGCCTTTTTAATGAACGGTCCTCCAACGTCGGAGTTTAAAATCCTCCCTTTTAGAGGACAGAGGCTGAACCTCAACCTGATGTTTCACTATCTTTATTTCACCTGCCCTCTTTTAGGCCACACACACACACACATACACTCACACACACATACACTCACACACTCACATACACATACACTCACACACTCACACACACATATACTCACACACTCACACACACATATACTCACACACTCACACACACATATACTCACACACACATACACTCACACACTCA
>JBBPCX010069734.1:0-34886 GCA_037974365.1 Hydrocynus forskahlii | reverse complement strand
CAAGCTGAATCCCATCAAGACTGAGCTTCTACTCATCGAAGGGAATCCAACACCTCACCATTTCTTTTCAGAACTCAGTAATTGTCCCCTCAAAGAAGGCAGGAAACCTAAGTATCAAACTAGATGAAGAGCTGTCGTTCCTGTCACACACTAACCACCTCTCTAGGACATGCAGAAACCTCCTTTACAACATCAGAAGAATCTGACCCTTTCTCACCACTGAAGCCACACAGTTACTCGTCCAGTCTCTGGTCATTGTTAAACTGGACTACTGCAACTCTCGACTGGCTGGACTTCCACTGAAGGTAAAGAGACCACTTCACCTGAATCAGAATGCAGCTGTGAGGTTAGTCTTCAATGTTCCTAAATTCTCACACACCATGCATCTACTGCAGAACCTTCACTGGCTCCCTTTGGCTGCTCACATTAAGTTCAAAACCTTAACACTCGCCTCCAAGGCCTAGAACGGATTGCACCTCCTTACTTATCAGCACTGATCAAGCAGCGTGTCACTTCTCGTCCTCTCGGAGCTTCAAGCACTGCTCGTCTTGAACCTCCGCTGCTCAAAAGAAGAGGAAGACATGCATCAACTGCATGCCTCGCTGTCTTCAAGACCCACCCCTTCAAGGAGCACCTAGGTGACTAACTAGTCCTCACACTTTTTGCTTGCATATTTTTTCTATATATGAAAGAAAGAAAAAAAACCTCTTCTCTTCACTCTTGTCCATGTTTTTTGCTAACTTTGTACTAACCTGTGACTTTTTCTTTTTAACAGGGTTTGTTAACACGTGCAACTTAGTTGGTAGTAATGTGATTTGAGTCTAGCCTGGCAAGTATGAAGAACAGATGTTGACTACTTAAGCACTGATGTACGTCAGACTAAATAAGAGTGTCTCCCAAATGCCGTAATTGTAATTGTAATAGTGTGTGAGCGAATGGTGTGTGTGCGTGTGTGTGTGCGCCCTGCAGTGTGCTGGCACCCCACCCAGGGTGAGTCCCTGTCTCACACCCATTGACCCCAGGATAGGCTCTGGGGAACCTGTGACCCTAATGAGGATTAAGCGTTTCCAGAAAATTTGTGAGTGTTGTAGAGAGACTGAATAAGGACGAGGCAAGGGTTACCTAACTGGTGAGAAGAATGAGTCCGCAGACTGGTGGGCGTGTCTTTGAATGTAACTCAAGGGTGTGGGTCAAAATATTGTCACAAGCACAATGAATTCATTTATTTTGAATTTCCTGTTATTTAAATCAGTGAAATTACATGTACTAATCTTTATCAAGAGTTTTGATATTTACTGCTAGGTAGAAGCGTTCTATCATAAGATTTTTCCTTTTCTATCTGAAAACTAAACCGTTCGACTAAATGCCTACATGTCTGTTAATTGATTTACAACCATTCATAGACATCCATGCATTTCATAGTAGGATTTTGAGAAAATATGTCTGTCTATGGACTTAAGTCCATATCCAATTATAATATATAGATGGATACAAAGACCCCAGACAGACCTCACTAAAACATGCTGCAGGGGGTGGTTCTGTCACACTACTGGAAGGGCTTTTAGTTGTCGAATGAGTCTTAGAAATATGGCTGCATTTACACTGCTATAACACCTGGCTAAAATGCATGCAGACCACCCACAACCCTCTCTGTCGCATTTTCTCCCTGTATATTTTAATAGTAGAACTAAAGCTAAATGCTAACAAGCAGCTTGTTCAGAATCACAGAGTACAGAACTGCACTGAGACCAGACTGCTAACTACCAACCGAGTGTTTGGCAGGCACCCAGACTGACTAGCTCATTGTTTACACTGACGGAGAGCTGGATACCATACCATTCTTCCTACTGAATGAGAGTGCTGCCAATGAACTATCTGAAGGACCCTCTCACTGGATGGCAAGTGGCCTTGCTGGCAATCGAACAAAAGGCCTAAAGCAGTCCTGGAGGGCCGCGGTCCAGCATGTTTTGGTGATTTCCCTGCTCAGAAACAGCTGGTTCACCTCGACAGTTAATTGCCAGGTTTAGTGAATATGTTTGAGTAGTAGAACCATCCAACTGTGCTGGACACCGGCCCTCCAGGACCGGAGCTCGACACCCCTGGCCTACACAGTGACATAGAAACTGACATGAAGTCTGTGCTTATTTACTATACATAATCTTACAGTTATTGTAAAAACTTTGCCGTCACAGTATTGGAAGGGGCTTTGGTTGTGGAAAGACAGATGCATTTACGCTGCTACACCATCTGGCTGAAATGCATCTCAGACCACTGTCTGAACTGGTTTGAATGATCAGATTTTCAAACTTGATGTTCACACAAGTATTTTAGGTGATTAATCCCTATCCAGATATAACAAAGATACATTAACTAGTACAAAAGTAGACCATTGGCTGTGTCTCTGTATCTTATTATTGTGCATGGAAACAGAACCTTATCTTCTGCTTGTATCATGTTTCAAATGGGACTTGAGGTGATGGGAAGAACTAGATGTTACTGCTTAATAGTAAATCTGTGCTTACCCCATTCATTTGCGTAATATAAGAATTTACATCTCATCTGTTTGTTTTTTGTGTGTGTTTTTGTGAATGGCTTTCTGCAGTAGACCTTCAGATTATGTCCACCACCAGTGTGTTCTCAGCTTCTGTCATACAACACTCTGCATTCTGAGACAGGTTATCTTCTCAGAGAAAAAAATAAGATTTGATTTAGCATGAGATCATTTCACAACACCTAACACATGTGGCAGCCCCAGAGGAACACACAGAGCCACACTGACCAACTGCATGGTAGACACTGATTTCCCCCGCTGCCCTTCTCCATTACAGCTTAGTTCCACAGGCAAGCCATGAGAATGACACTGTGAGAGAAAACAAACAACATTGTACATAAAGATAAACATGCTCCTACAAACACACAGACTACATAGTGTACGTACCGGCATTCGAAATGACTAGTCATATTAATAATTATTCTTAAATAATAATTCCACTTGAACAAACCATAACAACAAACATACAATGTAGATTTCGTTCAATTATTTTAAGCTAGACACCAAAATGTATTTTTGGATTTTGTTTTGTTTCAAATTTGAAGTATTCTGGGAACAGCAAGTTAAACAATAAATAATGTACTGTTATTTACAATAAGAAACGTTGCATTAAGGAAAGTCATTCAGATTTACACATGACAGTTTTAACACCTTTATCTCTTAGTATTAAGCAGGCTTTTCTGTTACTATGCCTTTAAGAATGATATGTGTAAATAAGCTCTGTTCTAAATGGCTGCTCTTTATTGTGCCTGTTTCAAAAAGCATTCCAGAGGGAAGCATTCTTTATAACCTCATCATGAGAGGGCGGAGCCAAACTGCTGTAGGCTGCACAGACAACATATGTAAACTAATTGGTTTTCATGACATCATAAAACCAGTCAAGTCAAAATTGACTATTTTTGTAGTTTAGTTTCTGTATGGGTGGTATGGACTGGGGAGTGACTGGTATGATTTGAAACTCAAAAGTTTAAACTTTGAGGGAAGAAAGGAGGACATTTGTGTCTGTCCATGATATGGGCTCTTTAGGAATTTTTTGGAAGGACTCACATGCCCTCGAGATGATATCACAAAGGAGAACATTCTCTCGATCAGAAAGAAGGCGTAGATCCCAGCGATGATGCCCATAATCTTAAACAGGTAGTCCTTTTCTTCTCGGAGGTCATGGTCATCATGGTGACTGACGTCATGAAGACCAAGGATCTTCAAAAACAAAACAAAAAACACTTAAAATAGCAATGAGGCTGGCTGAGCACAAGCCTGTGTTGTAACACACAAGCCTTTTATCCCCTTTTCTCCCTGTTTTTTATAGTTAAACACAGTTGTGCATTAAACTTAAAGGTAAGCAAGTAGCTTGTTCAGAATCAAAGAGCAATGCACAGCTCTGAGACCAGACTGCTAACTGCTAGCTGAGTGTTTGGCAGACACTCAAGACTGACTAGCTCACTGTTTATACTGATAGAGAGCTGGAGACCACACCATTTTTTCTACTGAATGAGAGCACTGCCAATTAACTGTCTTAAGGAACTTTGGCCATGGATGGCAAAATGGCCTTGCTGGGAATCAGACTTAAGACCTAGACACTGACAGTGAAATAGACGCTGAAATTGTGTTCATTTATTCCACAGAATCTGACGATCACTGTAAGACTGTGTACAGAAGACTGTCTCACCCTGTTTATTTGTGCTGTTCATATCTTGAATATGACTAAAAGAGGCAAAAGTTGATTTTAGATTCTTCTCCAGAGTCTGTACTTCTGACACATTTGATAAATAGCGGCTAAGATATCTTTGGAGCAAAGATATTACTGCATTGTTGGGGTATAAAAATACACATCTCCTTTTTTGCATTAAACCTTATGGGACAACAAGAAAAATACAATTTTTGTTTGGATATTTGAGCAGTAATCAAGAGTGAAAATATTCTAATTATTGTTATTTCATTCTGTTGTTGTTGCTGTTATATACTTTTCTAACAGGATCTAGTCAAGCCATGCCGTAGCATTATATTGCATTTAGGGAAGGGAGTGGCCATTTGACTCTAGATCAGCTTTTCAGCTTTGGCAGGTAGTCTGCTTTTGGCCGTCTGCACACTCGCACTCTAATAAAACGTTTTAATTCAGCTGCAAACACGTCACCCACACGTCTCTACCGCTTGGCTACAAAAGGGACTTGAATTTTTACAACTTTAGGGACAAAAAAATAAAATCATTAACAACAGTGGTATGGTTCTTTTTTGTAATTTACTAACAAATTGTTCGAAAACCAGAGAAATTTTAAGGCAAGCGCTTTGCTGTCATCTCTATGATCATACAGCAGAAAATTAGATGTTCATCGCCCTGAAACCATTCAGATCTGTTTTGAAAACAAATCATGCTTTGTAAAGGGTGTGTGTGTGTGTGTGTGTGTGTGTGTGTGTGTGTGTATATGGGAGGGATGCAAGCAGAATGCCTTGTGTATTGATTAAAGCCCACATATTGTATTTGGACTATAGACCTATCTCAGTATACCCACGCTTTAAGATCACATTGTTCAGGAGGGCAGGTTAGCACTGCAGGTCTGGGGGAGTTTTTAGTTTTATGAGAGGCTCTGCTACATGAGTTTGTGCTCTGGCAGTAGCTGGGTTACCTGCGGTATTAGATGGAGCAATGCGTCTCCAGATAGTGTGCCCACAGCAAGCCCAACAAACAGCTGCAGGATGAGAGCATAAGTCTCCTTACAGGAATTAAAGAAGATCAGGCAGATTCCCAGCATGGAGCCTACAGTGATCAGAAGCACTGCCACTGTACTATAGCCATACTCTACAGGAGAGAGAGAGAGAGACAAAAAGACAGAGAGAGAGAGAGAGAGAGAGACAAAGAGAGAGAGAGAGAGAGACAGACAGAGATGGGTGGGTCAGAATAAAGACATTAACACAAGAAGAAACATCAAACAACGATATATAACAAATTACCTGAAAAGAAATTAGATGAATCTTTTCAACAGAAATGTATGTACTGCAGAAAACAAAAACAGAAAGATGATAAGAATAACAGAATAAGATGATAAGTGAGGGTCTTACTTTCGATGTCAGTGGGTGGCGACCCCTTAGCCTTGGACTGTGTGGGCTCACATGCGGCGCCCAGCAACTGCTGAATGATTGCAGGACAGATGTGCCTGAAGTGGTCTCGAGAGATTGGCGAATGAGGATCCAGGACGAAGATATCCAGCAGCTGGCTGGCTGAGAAACATATCTGAGGCAAGATTAAAAAATCAAGACCATTAACAAGGTTTTCTCTACAGCAAGAGCATTCAGTCTGATTGAGATCCATGTGCACCAAGCAATTTTTCTTAATGGCAGTGGCGTCCGTCAACTGTTCAGGAATGGGGAGGAACATGGCAAAGAGTTCAAGGTGTCGACTTGGCCTCTAAATTCCCAACATCTCTATCTGATCGACAAACCAGTCCAGTCCATGGAGGCTCCAAAGGACCATTTAGGCAGTCTCCCTGGAGCAACCTGGGGTTAAGGGTCTTGCTCAGGAACCCAGTGGTGGTCTGCTGAAGGTAGGATACAAACCCATGACCTCTAGGCAAGTATCCTACCCACTGAGCTACTTCCACCCACAGCTGCCGTAGCACACCTTCAGAGGTCATAAAGACTCAATGCCTCGATGCATCAGAACTGTTTTGGTGGCACAAAGGGAGCCTATGCAATAACATTAAAGAGATTTTATTGTTGTGGCTGATGTGTAAACCGTCAGTAAAATCTACCGTAGACTATATACTGTAGTATAATCAGGTAGTCCATCCTGCTGAAACTGGTTAGCCTCACTTGAGCTGGATTACATGTATTTGAGAAGGAAATGCATCTATCTGTGCTTCATGGTGGCTGTCTAGGATCAAGTGTTTTGCTTTTTACAAACTGGTGTGGTAACTTCGAGAGTTACACAATTTGTAATAATATCCATCACTGTACCTTCGTCCAGTCCTTGGATCCCTTTATTAATTCCTGGCTGCAAGTGTCCGGAATGTTTATGGCAGGCCTTGTTGTGCTCCGCCTCTCCCTGCCATGTGAGCTGCGAGCCATGGTAGGATCTCCTCCTACACCAAGCTGGTACAGCAACTGTTCCAAATCTGAATACAGGATAAATGACTTTACCTCACGTTAATGATCCTACATTCACATGTTCACATTCTGTTCTCATGTTCAGAAGTATCAGTATGATATTTTGGGAGGGTCGATAACAATTACCAGTCTTTTTTTTTTCAATTCATTTTCTTCCTAACTTTGGTTGTTTCTGGTTGTTCTGCTAGCTACATTTCCCTCCGTCACACAATTCAACCAACACTGGAAAGACCGGCACGTGCAGTGGAATTTTTGGCTTTTGAGGGTACTAAATATGAAATCTAGGGGCGACCAACAGAATTTTTCTCAGCTTGATTGGTAAAAGACATCTTTGAGGTTGGGGGAGAGGCCAATGTGAAGTGCCACTGCATCTTTTCCAACTAGTACTAACACAATGTTATTTGACAGTTCAACACATTTGGAGGAGAAACCTAACATCTAACATCACACTGCATGATGGGGGTAGAGGTAAAGCCGTCCTGCCCACATGGAAAGAATGAGATTAATCATCGATAATTCCTGCACCTGCATTGATATAAGTTTTACTTTCTATTAAGTTATGCACACTATAACTCATGTGTAAAGTATTTTTCAGTAGCAGGGGACCATGGTCCGCTTCCTAAATCTGTCATCTGTTCACGTCGGTTCAAATCAGAAAACTTTATTGAGGAAATTGCTTAAATGTCCTCTGCAGAGCTGTGCAGAGCTGTGACATTATATTTCAGAAAATTTTGAAACAGTGGATCGATGTATGATGCTGTGCAAGTGTGTGTGTTTACCCATGATCTGCAGGTCGCTGGTGCGGTTGAGAGAGAGGAAGATGTAGTCAGTGAAGAAAGCGGGTGAGGGAAGGTTTCTTCTGCTCATGCAGTGGCCCTGGCGTAAGTGAGTTATGACGGCTGCAGCCAGCCGTGGAACAGAGGAGGAATCTGCACCCCGGCTGTCCATCACACCCACCTCCTGCATCAGGTGCACTGCATCAACACACTGAAAACACACAAACATGTATTCAGTACATACCAAAATGTGTTTGGGCTGTCATCATCAGTAATAGCAATAAATAATCACTGATAATTTATGACAATTACAAAATCATTTGGGGCCAAACAGGGACTAAGCTGAACAATAAGTAACCAAGTACAGCCATTAAACGATTCCAAATTACTTGAAAAATGCTAAATATAAGCTTTAATAAAGACTTTTAAAAATATAGTCACTGATTGGCTGAAATATGCATTGAAAAATCAGCATCTGTTTGCACTGCCATCATGCAATTTGCCACGTAATAACTGTCAGTTTATCAACAGGGTAAATCGTGACATTCTTAGTACAGCCAAAATCTGGACTACAGTGAGTTTCTTTTGTTATTTGATATACATAGAGTGCATATCTCCATGCCAAATCTACACACAAATGTGTTTTACCTTTAAACCTAAAAAATTAACACAAATGTTTGTATTCATAAACATACATAAAGACACTAAAATGAAGTTACAGAATTCTAACATATTTCTTTAAAAACCTTGTCTGTTCAACAGATTCAATAATATGCAAGTGGTTTGTGAAAAGTTCAAAAAGTTCATGGAACCATAACGAACCACCCCTTCCCTCAGACTAATGATAAGGAAGGTAAGATATCAGCAGTCATTAATTAAGCTGCAATGCTAAAACAAAATGCTTTTATTGTAGATGCCTAGAATCTGTAATTGTAATTTATTCTATAGACACATGTTTGTTTATGCTTATGAATACATTTTTGTTCACATTTGTAAGTATATATTTTAGACGTTATGTGTTTATATTTTTACTGGAAGTATATTAAGTAACAAAAACAAAAGAGTCTAAAAAGACTCTTCACATCAGCAAATGCATTGTTGTACAGTTAATGTTAAGGATGTGGCTTGTGACCTGGGTGTTTTTGGAAATGGGTGGCTGGTAATTCTGGTTGATGACTTGCAAGATGGTTTCTGTCTCATTAACCGATAGGAAACCTCCATCCTCCAGGGAGTGGAGCGTGGTCAGAGCCCGGAGACAGTATGAGTAATCAGGAGATGAGAACGAGGGGGAGAAAGAGGAGGAGGAGAGTGATGAGGATGAGACATTGGAGGAGCAGAGGTGATTCATGTTGACGATGTAGTAGAGGAGCACGGTGGAAATCTTAAAGTAATCCATCTCACTGATGTAATCCTTTCCGTCATCCTCCAGTACTGACAGTAACCGGTCTTCGGGCAGGCACTATTGCCAGGAGGGAAAAAAGCACAGGTAAAAGCTACAGCATTTTTAACCTCATCTCTGTTTCAGTCCATTGGCTTTAATTACTCTTTGCTGTAAGTCATTGGGTTGGTTTTCTTGTCTTTTCTAAGTACAGATGAAAGCACTTAAATAATTGTGGTTAGTGATCACATGTTGCAAACACAGCACTTATTTATTAGCACTTTCTTTCAGTAGGGTTTTAACCTACTGAACCTATTCAGTTTCAACCCGCATTCCAAAGGCTGTATCTTTGTCAGTATTGTAAGTATGGTCATGTATATATTACTCCATACCCCACAACTGCGCTTAGTATCCTCTAAGAGAGCTGTGCACTACAGGTCACCAAATATCAGACATTTCAGTATTGATGGTCGAGAAGCTCAAGGGGTACTAAAAATATTGTCACTTTCATGAAATTTCTAGGTTCTCTTTATAACATATAAAACCAGAACAGTGTTTTTTCTTTCTTGTTTTATGGAGTATCAAAATGTCAAGATTTTAGCATCTAGAAATCTCATTTATCCTGCAGAATAACCATGACAATGATTGTTCAGAAACTTCCTTTGTGTTGATAATGTGCTATTCAGGCATGTTTTATTTGTGCATGAGATAAAAAAATGTGGCTCATAAGCTTAGCTCAACTTTATGTAAATATAAATATAAAAATATATAAATTGGTTGAGCTGTAATAGTAACAACATACTCCAGATATCTTACTTATTCAATTGTGATGTGACATCTTACTTATTCAATTGTGATGTGGGATGTTTGCTTCTGGTTTCATTGTTTGGCTGATTTGTTTCTATTTCGCGCTTCTTTGTGTTCCAGTTACTTTATGTTTATAGAGTAAAGTAAAGTAAAGTGGCCTCCTATAGTCACGCATGAACACAACATAGCACACAGTGGGAACAATGTGAATTTCTTTCTCTGTATTTAACCCATTCACCAAGTGAAGCAGTGGGCAGCGACACAGTGCACAGGATGCAGTGTGTGGGGATGGTACCTTCTTCAAGAGTATCTCGGTGGTGCCACTGGCACTCCTGGGATTCAAATCCATGACCTTCTGATTGCAGGAGCAACTCCCTAACCACTAGGCCCCCAGCTGAATAACAATAATACTACAGAAATGTGTGCACTATACAAAGGTAGCATACAGTGCACTAACTGATTGTTAAATAGTTCATTAAATGACAGTTGAAGAGTGTGAATTGTCATGGGTTACTCTGCAGGATAAATAAAATGTCCGGATATTGAAAAGTTGATATTCTGAAACTTAAAAAAATCTTTACACTGAGAAATAGATTAGAGAAGGATACAAAATGCAGTCAGAGGGTATGCAGAAATGTGCTGTCCACATTTTTAGACCTAAGTAACTTGGTTAAAAGCAGATGTTGATATAAGTATAGCTTTACAGGTTTGAAGAACAGATATGGACAACTGAAGCACTGATGCACGACACTCTGGATAAGAGCATCTGCTACCTGCCAGAAACATAAACATAAACTAACCTGTTGGTTCCACTTTAAATGTGAAGTTAATGAAGATAGTTCATCAGCGGCTTCACAGTTTGTTAAACATCATATAGTCCTTCAACACTGGTTAGTTTCCGGACACAGGACACAGCTGGCTGGATATTTTATATATACACACACACAAAGTGTTTATCACTCTCTTCTCCATTTATCAGTGTAGTGTGTCAAAGCTGCATTGCTGGAGTTTTTACAGTCAGTGTCACAGCCAGGATGACAGTGACCCACCATTACCAAAAATATCCAGCCAAGAATTCCTCTGTCGCCAGAAACTGATGAAGAGCTAGAGGATCAGCAGACGAGCTGCACACAAGCAGGGTAAAGAGACAAAGTAGATGTAAGCTTTATTCTTCATAGTTTCAGTCCCTTTCAAAAACGAACCGTTTCAGGGCTCTGTGTCTTTCATGCAATAAGCTGTTACTGGCCACGCCCCACTCATCCCATGCTTACGAAACGAACAAGCTAGTCCATACTTAACTGCGATAGAAACACAAAAGTCGTTATTTGAAAGTACTTACATCTCCCTCCTCGCTGACTTGTCAGGGACAGTAGGTACAGATCCCCCAGGACGCTGAAGTTGGCTTTTTATTTACAGCTCATTTCAATTTTCCGTTCCACCTTAAATACTTAAGGTGGAACTTTTTAAGGTGGAACGGCCATCGAAAATGAATTGGAGCCACGCAGGTTTTCTTTGTCTGGGAGACAGTGTAGGGATTTGTGCTGTTCTTTGTAGCCACACACAACACCTCATGTATGACTTGCCTTTGCCTGTAGACAGCGCTCGGCTTATCCATGCTCGTAAAACTAGCAGACAAAATGGCGGATCTTCAACTAATCTAGTGGGTGGGGTCTCGACTGATGAGGGGCGGTTCTATGCAAATTGGCCCAGTGGGACATCACACTGGGCTCTCCGTCCAAACGGCACATTTTGAAAGGGCATGAAACTGAAGATGAAGCTGGTGATATCTCTTCATTAACATGTTTTGTATAGCCCATAGACCTATTATAACTAAAGTGAGTTTTGCATAATATGCCCCCTTTAAATCCCTTTAAATCAATGAGATTCCCTCCCTCTCACTCTCTCGCTGACATAAAATAGGTCTCTTTGCCTCTAAAATTAAAGCACGGTACTGAGCAGCTCTTTAAGCTTAGTGGACAGGCTTTGCACACACACACACACACACACACAGAATTCAGAGAGACAAACATACTTTAGCTGTATGTTCCATAAGTATACAGCTCCGGAAAAAATAAGAGACCGCTGCAATTTATTTTTAAATCAGCATCTCCATGAGTATGACAACCGTTCCATGCCCGTGTCTGTTAAATTCCTACACCAGCACCTCATTCTGCTTTATGAAGTACTGATTAGTGATCACCTGAATCACATCTTATTTAATGAGGAAAAGTATAAAAACACTGCTGTAATCAACACTCTCCACTTGCAATGTGACCAGTTGGATGGCAAAAGGCTCCTAGAAGTATGTCAAAGGTCATTATTGCCATTTTGTATAAGAGTGAACAAGAGATTTGTTTTCTTCGAATTAATAAAGTTCTGTAAACGCTGCATCATTTCTCTTATTTTGATGTTTTGTCATTTCCTTTAAAATCGTGCTTTAAAGAACAGTATTTGTGTTTGGAAATTAGGAGAAATATTGTCAGCAGTCCTTAAAAACTAAGGCAAAACTGTTCAGTTCAATACTTGCACCTATAAAAGATAAAACCTGAGAAGCTGAACATTTTTGCAGTCTCATATTTATTTCTGGAGCTGTGTTCTATAAATAAAAAATAAAAAAAAACTAAAAGCACCATTTATAGAGTGACTTGGGAAAAGAAGTTTTGTTTATATTGCAAGTCCTTATTTATTTAAGAAGACTGAATTCTGGGACTGAGCTCTTCCTGCCAAGATATATAATGTTATCAACTTCGCCTGTTAGTGGTTTTAATGTTGTGGCTGTATAGTCACTTCTTTACCAATTTAAGGGTTCTTCCAAGCATTCTCATCCACACATTTAAAAAGGATTCTCACTTTTAAAAAGGATTCTTTTAAGAACCACTGGAAAGTTCTTTAGGGAACTGCAAACGGTTCTTCTATGACATCACACAAGGAGAGTGTTAGAGAGAGACAGAGAAAGTAAAAAGCAGAAGCAATTTATATAAAAAAAACAAACTTTCAGGACAAACTTTATAATCCTAAGTCTTTAGTCTTGATAGTTTTATTATCACAATTCTTGTCATTTGATCTTAACTGATTATGTGCATTACATGAAGATGCTTGTTTGTTCTGGTTTGTTATACTGGATAAGTACATTATATAATAAAACATTTACAAATGAAACACATTTTAATTGTAGCAGTACAAACAATCATCCTATTTTTTAAAACGATCTGCTTACTATGTGTTCATGTACTAAACCTATTTTATAGCCATAATTTGTTAAAACATGACATTTGTTTTCAACAAATTGTCACTTTGAATCATTTTCTCCTAAAGCCAGACATACTTGGTTGTCCAAGAAATGTTTGGTGTCTAAAGTTCGCTGCACTGGAGTTTTGTTGTCATGTATATACTTAACAAATATAATTTCTTATGTTGTTTCCGACACTGTAGACACACTGGTATCTATAAAAATCTGCATTTTCATCAACAGCTCAATAAGGTTCAAATCAAATATGTGATGATAGACTTATTGTCATATATGGGGCAGCTGGTGGCCTGGTGGTTAGGGAATTTGGCATGTGGGTTTGAATCCCAGGACTGCTAGAGGCACCACTGAGGTACCTTTGAGCATGATACCGCCCCCACACACTGCTCCCTGGGCGCTGAGTTCCAGGCTGCCCGCTGCTTCACTTGGCGAATGGGTTAAAAGGGGTTAAATGCAAAGAATGAACTTCGTGCTGGTCTCACTGGGTGCTCTGATGTATTCACGACAAAAAATGGTCACTTCACTTCATGTAGTGGACAACACCAACTGCCGTCCTTTAGCTTCTGATATTTGAAGCCAAAAGACGGTTGTAGTGCACATGGAGCGAAGGGACTAAAATTGATTTTTTACTGAACATTGTCTTTCAGTATGTACATCTGTGATGCATTCAGTGATTGGATGGTGTGTGCTGCAGTTTGGCTCCGGCAGTAATTGTAATTATTGTACTTCCTCGGTCGACTTCTTGTTTCTTACCTTCTCACAGAGCTGCTGGGTCCCTCCGGTACGTTCAGGACACTGGACCACCAGAAAGAGCTCTCTGACTAGCGGACCCACATCTGCCCGTCGCAAGGCCCCCTGACCTCCCGTTACCGATGGCGGCCAGCTACTGAGAGCACAGAGAAGGCCCAGCAGAGGCCACGGCCTGCACAGCCCGCGCATTGCAGCAAACACACATACATACATACATACACACACACACACACACACTCTTCTCCCACACACGCAAACACTGACCTGCAGAGGACACAGAATAAAGAGAGAAAATGTGAAGTTATACACAGAAAGTGGGCTAAAGAGATCAGTGAGGAGTCGAGAGAAAGAGAGGCAGGGAGAAACTCTAGCACCACAGAGAGAGTGAGAGAGAGAGAGGGGAGTGAGCGAGCAAGGGAGGGAGAGAGAAGGAGAGAGAGAGAGAGAGAGAGAGAGAGAGAGAAAGTGAACGTTTCTTTTGTAATTAAAAGGCTTTTCTAATGGCCTTAGGAACAGCAGGAGGACAGAGAGAGGCCCCTCCAACACTAATGAGCTATACACACACACACACACACACACACATACACACACTCACACACACACACAACTTTTACACTGACTCCCATTCTGCACCAAACCATATCAACAGAGAATGAGAAATAAAGAAAAAAGGTGCTATCAAATACAGAGAGAAAAACAAGGAGAAAGGAAGAGCAATGAAGAACTGAAGTTACAGAATAGTGTGTTTTATTTTGAGTATGAACAGCGTGAATGTGTTTTATGTTGAGTATGAATAGTGTGAATAGTGTGTTTTATTTTAAGTATGAATAGGGTGTATAGTGTGTTTTATTCTGAGTATGAATCGTGTGAATAGTGTGTTTTGAGTATGTGTGCCATGTGTGTGGAGACACTACTAAGTGTTCATGTTAGAGGCAAACACACACTACATAAGGGCCTGAACATTTGTGCATGCTTCATTTCCTTGTTTCATAGCAGTCACTGGATAGTTTATAGTAGTTACCACATTGTGATCTTGTTAACATTAATAACTAGGCCATTAACCTTCGGTTGAATGGGTTTAATGGGTTAACTCCCTCCCTCCCACACAGGGTCTTAATCACTCCTCAATGGCTGACTGGAACGGTCGCAAAACACACACACACACACACACACACACACACACACCTCAGAACTCTGACTACTGGAGTCAACAATCTGTCCACATCAAAATGAAAAGCAAATTTTCTCCATAAAGTTCCCAAAACTTTTGAACTACTGAACACTGAACTATCAGCCCTGTCGTGCTTTTACAATTTACAATCAACAACAAATGTGCAGAATTATACGGGTCCCAAATCAAGCAAGCAACACATTCTCCATGTACTCCCAAGCCAACAAACACTAAACACTCTCTAAAGCCTCTCAAAACTTTATGAAGTGATCTACCTTACCTTTTTCCCTCCCAGCTAAAGAAAGGGAGCCCTCAGGGTATAGAGGCAGAAAAATAAGGAGGGAATTCCAGAGCACGAGTGAAAAACCCTCTTATGAGCAAATATGCTTGTGCCACTTTCAGAGGATTAGTAGCCACTGGCTCAGCCTCATAGGTCAGTGGTTACTATGGCAATATCAGCCTCATTTTAGCAATGAGTGTGCAGAGATCAAGTGGGCGGTCCAAGAGACAGAGAGGGAGAGAGACAGAGAGAGAGAGAGAGAAAGAGAGACAGAGAGAGAGAAAAACAGAGAGAGAAAGACAGAGAAACAGACAGAGAGAGAGAGAAAGAGAGACACAGAGAGAGAGTCAGATCTGCTGCTAAACCCTTCAACTCTTATGTACAGATTCATGTTCAGAAAAAAAAGTACAATGTTGAGTTTTCAGTGAAGATTAACCATCAAAACATCTTTATAATGAACCCCTGCTAGTGTTTTAAGGCTTCCAGTTCAGTAACTACTGAAATGGAATCTGCATATTCAGTAAAAAAAAAATCAAGACATAAAAATGAATAAACCCAGATTGTTTACTTATTTCTTCTTTTATTTACAACATAAAATGTTTACATGGATAACAGAAATAAAGAACAGCTTTTTAGATGTTGCAAGATAAGAATACAGTGCTATACAATGCCTGAACATGTACTGATTCCAATTCATGATGTCAGATTTTACAGAATGGTGTTTTATTTTTTTTTGTATTTTACTTTCTGTGGACTGCTTCTAAAAACAAACAGCTCATGTTTAATACAGTGAATGTGTCCACCTTGTTCACACAAAGTTTTGCCCTGTGTGTGTGTCAATCCAGTTTATTGCTGTGTGTGTGTGTTGGGAGGTGTTACGCGCGCTCGTTTTGTTCGATGTTGGCAACAAGTCCCTTGGTGTCAACAGTGTTACTTGATCGTGCAGGGTTGTTAAAGTAGAGAGTGTTGTCAAATGTACACTCTCCAGTCACTGGGATGGTTGGCCTTTTATAGAACAGGAAGGCTGCCAGGCCTGCCACCCCAAGAATCACCAGGACAACTGCTACAGCGATGCCAGCACTGCCGTGAGGGGCTTCATCCACGTGAGGCTCTGCAAAAGCAAAGACAGTTAGGTGGTAATAAAAAAGAACTGTAAACCTTCCTGTAGTGTTAAATCATTTTTGCTTTTTCTTTATTTTACTGTAACTTTAACCATTTCCACCTGTTAGACCCCATACCTAAGTAGTATATTGTAGTACAGTACAGTATTTGCACATTTTACTAGACAATATACTAGGTATTTTTTTAACTGTGTTAAGAACAGTAATTGGTGTGTACTTACCCGGCAGCTTCTCAGTTGGAGGTATAACTGAGAAAACAAATGAAAAAAGCACTTAATGTAAGACCAAAGACCATAGCTAGCTATTCGTAAAGAGCTTAAAGAATTCAGTTCTGTTGTAGATTCTGCTTTTGCGTGTGTGTGTCTGTAGTTGTCGTGTGTGTGTGTGTGGGAGACTGACCTTTTTCGGTTTTGCAGATGTAGGGCCTGTAGGTACTGCAGTGGGTATTGAACCACAAGCCAGTGTCTGATCTGATCTCCACACAGTTACCGTATGTAGTGGGAGATCGCGGTGCCCAGTTAGTGTAGTCCACCACCACATTATCAATCCACATCCAGTCACCTAAGAGATGAACACATACGCATATACCACGTTGCATACTGATATTTCTCTCGTATTAAAGATATTCAGTGAAGAGGGGTGAGGTTAAATTTGCTTAGGTTTCATACCTTCGTGGCTGCGGTGCAAGCCAATCCAGAAAGATTTAGAATCATCTTGAAGGATTTCAAGATTCTTCTGAATGAATTGGGCTTCCAGCGCATCATCCACGCTCAGCAGTGACGCACCTGTAAGTCCAGGCAGGGATATGATTTTAGAAGAAACCATGAATAGAAGAGCATAAGCCGAAGTCTGACACTTACACTTACTAAAACACATCATCACTTGGGAGTTGGTGGAAGCTGATCTCTTATGTCAAATGAGTGAACAATGCATTGCCAAAGATTGTCAGGACATGTCTGATGGGATATTTTGGAGCCATACATTTATCTACATTTCTAAAACATGTGCATATGTATTTTTCAAAGAAAACATTTCATTTTAGTAACTTAGTATTGTTTTGAAGACTTTCAATTCTCCTCAAGGGGGTGTGGGGGGGGGTCTATTAACACTTAAATCACAATGTTCTCTATTATGCAGGATCTCTATTATGCAGGCAGTGCTTGTAGTTGTTGTGAAGTGACCATTCAGTCATACACGAGCACAGCACACAGTGTGAACAGCACAAAATTCATCTTTTGCACCAAGTGAAGCAGTGGGCAGCCAGGAACACAGCGCCCTGGGAGCAGTGTGTGGGGACGGTACCTTGCTCAAGGGCACTCCGAGGTGCTCAGCAGTCTTGGGAATCAAACCCACAACTTCCTGACCGGAGGGCGAACGCCCCAACCACTAGACTACCGGCTGCCCCCAGCTTTGCGTTTACAAAAGAAACGACTGAAAACGTTCTAATCACACACAGTGTATTTTTTATAATGAGAAGTTTGTAAGCTTGACTAGCTCTGCAGATAATAATAATAATAACAATAATAAAAAAAAAAATAATAATAACAACAATACATTTTATTTATAGAGCGCTTTTAAAGGTACTCAAAGACGCTTTACATAGAACTGAAGATACAATAAAATGGAAAATGTACATTAAAAACACATATAACCAAAAACGTATTTAAAACATACATAAAACAGATGCTAATCTCTAAAAATAGGCGGATGTGGATTACACTCACGTCATGTAAATGTTGAGAGTACTGAGAAAGCTGTACATCTCTCATAAGTAGCATTAAACTCAATTCTGGAAAATTCATGTGAATTGCCATTTGCATGTTAGTGTTTCTGCAATAAACACTGATAAATAATAACATTTAGCTGGCATGTTTTAAAATATGAGTTCTAAATATTTAAAATATTTAAAATACCGAAATTTGGTGTATATTTGGAGCAATCCCCTCAAAACTAACTCTGTCAAAAGTATTAAAAACCATTCGTGTAAACAGCACATCAAACACATTAAGTTGTATTACTCACACCGGCAATCCTATCATGATGGAGAATCATGGTGTAACACACTGTGATTTAAAACAAAACTAATAAATAAACAAATCACTTCTTAGCTTGGTTCTCCTCAATCTTTTCCAGTTGCCAGCACACGCACAGAACTCCATGAAGTGACTCGATTTACCCACCCATTCTCATGCACTCCACCGTAGAATGGGCCCAGTTCTCACTCCTGGAAGTCATGAAAGCATAACAGTGTCCTCGGAAGGGGATCCAGGTCTTGTGCCTCTTTGGTTCAGGGCAGTTTCCTGGGAGCTGAGGGGGCTCGGTGGGGGCAATCTCTACAGATAATAGACAGAATCAAAGAAGCTCTTTTTGGTACACATATAGCAAAGACTGCAAGTCTGGAAGCAGTTTTCTATCAATTTAGACGTTCAAAATGATGATTTAAAAAGAAGTCATGAGGCTGACAAAGCTGTATGACATTAAACAAGTTACAATTAAATGAAATCAAAACCTAGAAGGCCTCATTTTTTATAGCATGGTCATCAGCACTAACCTAAACCGAAAATCTGATCGTGGTCCTAACATTGTTTACAACTGAGTTTCACCAGATAGTCGTTAGTGGTAGAGAGAGTGCCCAGCACTGCAGTGATCATCAGGGCTCCCATCTAAATCACGTGTGATGACCTTGCAAGAGCAGTGAGTACTCGGAGGTACCTGGAGAGCGCTTGCAGAGAGAGTAGTAGGTGTTGTTGCATTCTGCTGTTTTCCAGGTTCCGTCCGTGTCGATGTACACGCAGGCCAGGTTTTTCTTTGGCTCCCCTGTTCCCCATTTGGTGTAGCTCAGCAGCCAGTTGTCCACCCAGCGGTAACGTCCACCTGTCTACAAACGACAGCACAGGTCTACATACGTACTCATTTAGGATGTGTGTATGTAGCCTCACGGGTGCGCATGTGCATGTCTGCTTACACTGTAATATCTAAATGTGTGTAATCCGATTTAAAAAGCCTTTCTTTTCAACAGTTGTCACTTCGTAACGTGACCATAATGCATACCAGGTTGCTGTTGAGGCCAATCCACACTGGCTCTTTGAATCTGCCGAACCTCAGTGTGGTCAGAGCCTGGGTGATGGAATCCAGGACACTGGCCAAGTCAGCATCGTCCGCCTTACACTGCCTCCTGGCCTCGTCCCAGCTCATCTTTTCCGTCAGCATCCTGTACGAATTATTTCCCAGGGTAAAATACGCCTGTGGTGAAATGGTTGTCTCTAGAGGTTGTATCTGAGAGTCTGAGGTAGATCGAACACACAGTGGTAGAAGCAGAATGGAAGAAATTGGTCATGTTAGTGGCGCCACTGTGCGACTTAAGCAGTCATTGCTCCAGTCATGAAAAGATTTGTTTACCAGTTGCACGGCTCTTTCCACTCACCAAAATTTCTCTTACAGACAAAACCTCGCTTCTCACTGCAGTCTTCAACCTTCCACATGCCGGTTATCCTGCTTGGGTCCTTCACCATAATGACACAGTCGAACTGTTGAAGGTGAGAACCATGTGATTTATTGTCTTCATAAAAGAAGGACATTTTTATGCCAGCACCCCAGCATATGACAACACAACATACAACACACACTTTGGTACAGGTAAAATAATCCACAAAATTAAAAACTGATCTCCAATAGATTAGAGCATAGTGTTCGCTGTGCACTGTGTTCAAGATTAAGTATAAGCAAAAAATCAGCTGTGCAAGAGCAAATCAGTCAAGCTACAGGTAAAGCACTCCAAGGTTTATGCATATGTGAGTATTTTCAGATGATAATACACTAGGACTAGTATATCTCTACTTGAATGGATTTTTTACTAACACTTAACTAACACTGTTGAATTTCATTATGTTATGTTGTTGATAGAATCTGTAGTGCCATGTGACTGGTCTCACCACTGACTAACATATAATTTTCAACAGAGAATGCATCAAAAAGGGAAGAGCTTAACGATGAAGTGTGTGCTATGCAGTTCTACTGCAGTTCGACAGTTCCTTCAGAAAATGAGCCATAGGCAAGGCAGAAAGCAGGGAAAGACCAGGACCGAAAGACATAAAGACAATTAATTCTCTTCAATAAAAAAGCATTTTCATAAGGGTTTGTTATGTAAAGGTAATTACAAGCCACAGGCAGCCTTCCAAGATCCAAGGATGGTAATCATGAGTTCATGCACAGGCACTGTTAACGTTTCATCCCTGGAAATGCTGAAGAAGTGCCGCGAAAGGAAGTATGTCAACAAGACATACAGAGGAGATTCCAAGGACTGCAAAGCTTTCACTCCACGATGACACATGAATTGAGCAGCAGACTGCTGTGAAAAGTCAGAATTAGGACCTACCTCCAGATAGTCGATATCTTCTAACCAAAAACTCTGAAATGCAGAAAAAAAGAAGAGTGGCCCACATCAGAGGCAAGTGTAGTCATACACTCGAAAGTTGTGCTCAGATGTGTGGAAGACCTACCCTTTTGTCTCTGTGAAGGTCACGGTCCCACATTGACACGATGTATCTATCAGCCTGTATTGAATAAAAGTAACAACAGGTCTTTAGCCTGACGAACTTCTGCATGTAGTGTATAATGGGGAGAGACAGGTATAAACAATAAGTGTAAAAATGGTAAACCAAGTGAAATTAGTTCAAACAGCACCAAATTTGTGTTGTCATTTGAATACAAGGAAAGGAAACCAGAGCTGAGCTTTCCAAGCAGGCAGCAAGGACACAAATTTACATTCTCATTTCATTCGATACCTTAAAGAAAACTGTCCATTGCCATGTTGGTAGCATGCTCTGTTCTGAGAGAGAAGACAGCTTTCCGTTTTCATTGGCACATGATCCACAACTGACAGCCAAAGGCAGCCATGAGTAGTTGTGTTGCTTCATTCTTCATATTGGAGGAGACACAATATATCAGGAAATTGCTGGTTGAATCCACCATCACCAACATGTCTCACAGCCACTCACAGTGGAAAAACTGCCAGAACAATGCATCCATCGACTTCACCACAGGTACTTTAAGCATCAAAAATAGACTTAGAAGGAAGATGCCAGTCTTAGGTGAAAGAGTCGGGAACCAGGACGGACTTCCCAAAGCGCACAGTCTCAAGAGGTTAGCAAGAATGTTTTATCCAAGTAGGTCTGCATGATTAGGTGCACTGATCGCAAAAAAAAAAAAGAAAATAAATAAAACAGTCTCTCTTGGATGCAGAAAGCACATCTCAGAATGTTGATGTGGATGCAACGAAAACGCGTGATGAACGGTTTCTTCGACCAATAACAAAATCAGACGAGCGAGATGGAAAATGATTAGGCCACCAAGGTATTTGCACAAATGTACATTATGATCGTCTTCCATGTCTTGTTTCTCTATACCAGCCGCACAAACGTCGTCTGACTCAAGCTTAATCCAGAATCCCAGAAGTAGCTTAACAAGCTACCAGCCATTGTCCTTTACTGCTCCTTTACGTCTCTTGGCTGAACTTGGAGAATGTGATGAGAACATGCGGAAGCAAGAACAAGGGGAAATCTGATGAAGTCTTGACTGGAAATTGGCAATTACCTCTGTAGTCCCAGGCAGAATATCACCGGACTGACAGAAATATGAATGTCCATGAATGTAAAGTTGGGGACAAATTTCCAGCACAAAACATCCTTGATGCAGAGCATGTTCCTTTTTCCATAAATTGGCTCAGACTGTAAACGCTAAGGCCCGTCTTCAAGTGCACACATGCACTTGTTTCAAAAAGAAGAACAGAAAGGGAACAGAAGATGGAAATTTTCAAGACTCCATTCTATTCGGTGCAAGTACAACTTTAATTCACTGTCATCATTTACATATTTGTAATACTCGTGCCAGTGCCAGTACAGTGTTTATCTCTGATACTTCTTACATCATCTTTTTGGTCTAGCAAACACTCGACCATACTTGCAGAGGTCAAAAAAAGCTACTATCCACTATCCAGTTAGTTAGATGGTCACTATCTAACTATGCTTTTTCATGATCTGCCAGTGCAGGAAATCCTAAGTTTTATGAATCTATGAGGAAAGTTTCCTGCTTATTGCGCTGGACATGGCTCTGTTTTTAAGAAATGAAAGGAAATAAAAGTACAGTCCAGTGGAAAAGTTTTATGCGAAAGTTTTTTGGGAAAATCTGATGCAAACTAGTTTTTTGCTTTAGTTTTTCTGCAAAATGCTAAATCATATTTAAGCTCACAGTAAATAATGGGAATTGTTTTACTCATTCCAGTGATATAATTACCCTTCAGGCCTCTAGAGTTTTTACTTTTACAGAATTGGGAGAATTTGTTTTTAGTTACTATGAATCAGTGAGCTGGAATATAATTAAAGCTGACCAACTCCACTCAGCCTGCCAACAGTGGTTTATTTGGATTGTATTTTATTTAATGCTTTCAGTTTTGAACTGATAGCTTTGCTTAGATTTCATTTTAGCTGGTAATAAGCTACATTTATATATTTACAGTAAATCATCTTAGTTGGTTGTTTTATGTGATTTTATTGCTTTACTTATTTTTCGTTGATCACAGATAGTATTCGTTTTGATCGATGTACTTGTTTTAGTTGCTTAAACTTAACTTTTGTTCCTGTTGTGTTGTTAATGTTCCTTGTCTGCATTGCATGTGAGGGTCACCCTCAATGTACTCAGAGTTTAAGTAAAGGACTGACTGACTGACTGACTGACTGATTGATTGATTGATTGTCTGAGCTGCAAGCATTTGTTTGTTGAAAAAGACTCACATTATAATAAATAGAAAAACAGCACTTGTGTTTTGATTTCTTTTATGTTGTTAGCTTGTTAAACAGGGGTGCTGATGATGGAATTTAACAAACACACGCAGTGTTCAACGCACATCAAGAAATTAAAAACAAAATGTGTGACCTTCTAACCAATACATTAACAACATTCTAAGAACAAAAGTTTGCTTTACTGTATTTGTTTATTTACATTTAGTCACGTATATATAATGTTCACCTTATGTTGTACTGGCCGCACCCTCTGCTGTTAAAACAGTTTTCCTTTTTATTGGCTGTCTAACACCTTTGGACAGTACTGTGTATAGTCTTTGTGTTCCAGATCATGCCAAATGCAAAATTACACCAGGGTGAGCATGTGGGTAGGCATCCTTACAGTTGTGCAAAACCACTAGGTCTCATTAGACCTTAACAAATGTGCACAATGTGCACTGTGGAAGATGGTGAGATGTAGAGCAAATATGTGAGATTATGTGTATGTAACAGGCAGAAAGCACTTACATCGGCTCCATATCCTCTGCGTCCATCTGGGATCGACACTGGATGCCCTTTAGCCCAGTTGGTAAATGAGACACCTTTCCCATCTGTCCAAAGGAATCTCATCTCCCAGTTGACATCATTCAGTCCAATCCACACATCATCAGATGCAGAAAGCATTTTAGCGGTGAGGAACGCTGAGGAGAAAAAAATATAAATATACTGAGTATAATCCATCTAGTAACTCTAAGAATAATTGTGTTTTCAGACCAATAAATGCTTTCATAGAAATGATGCGTAGATAATGTGATGTTAACACTTATTCAGTGTTGTCTGATACTTTACAGTGAAGTTAGTACAATCTGTCAATCTGTACCTTGTTGACTATTCATCTCTAGCTTAAAGTATAAATACTTGACCCATTTAGCAATTTAAAAGTAATAAAAATAGTACCAAGATTATGTGAAGGCTGTGAGTCACTGACAACTACATACTCAGACAGTTGTAGTAACTATGTCTTTTTACTGTTTCTTCTGTCTCCTTTCAGGCAGGTTAAACATGCCCTTTAGTGGAAATTGCCAGATTTACTTCTGTAATCGCTAAATCTGCCCCCTCACCACCTGACTGAGCCTGTGCCATTCCCCACTCTGTACACCAGAGGGCCACCTCTTCCAAAAAAGAATTCATTACACCTCAGTACACTATATGACAAAAGTATTGGGGCACACCTGTTTTTCAGTGTTTGGGCGAGGCCCCTAACTTCCAGTGAAGGGCAATCTTAATGATTCAACAGACCAAGACATTCTGGACAACACCATGCTTCCAATTGTGGACACAGTTTGGGGGAAAACCTTTTCTTTTCCAGCATGACTGTGTACCAGTTCACAAAGCAAGCTCCATAAAGACATGGCTGGATGAGTTCAGTGTGGAAGAACTTGACTGGCCCCCACAGAGCCCTGACCTCAACTCCATCCAACACCTTTGGGATGAACTGGAACAGAGATTGTGAGCCAGGCCTTCTCGTCCAACATCCGTGACTGACCTCATAAATGCTCTACAGAATGAATGAAATTCCCACAGAAACTCCAAAATCTAGTGGAAAGCCTTCCAAGAAGACTGGAAGCTGTTAAAGCTCCAAAGGGGAACAACGGCATATTAACCTTTTGAACTCTGGGCCATTTATGAGCGGTTCTGCATCCCTTTATTTATTGGGCTATAACATTTTAATTCCATAAGCTAGCCATTCATACCTTATGTTGTTTTTTTTTTTCAGAAGAGCCAGGGCTACTTACTTATGTAATTATTTGATGTGAAACTAACAAGTAAAATCTTGATATCATTTTTATAAGCAAATTCATTTTTTCTTTTATTTCAACAAGACAATGTTGTTCAGTAGAGGTTTAACTCACACTCCAAGGCACTGTAAAATACTGGATAGGTGCACACATATGACCACAACACAACTGAATTCTGTATTAATGCTCCAAGTCACTAAAAATCACCGTGATGTGAATGAAATTATGTTTGACTGTTATGCTGCTCGTATGAAGCACAGAGTGAACTGACAGAAGTAAAAACTAGGGGTAGGGATTGTCACAGTGGTGACAATATGATCTTATCACAATATTGAGAAACCAAACTCCATGAAAAGTGTGTCCTACCCCATCAGAGGAGACAATATCCTGGACCACATCTACAATAAGACTGTCGAGATCTACAAGGCCATTCCACAATCCTACCTGGGACAATATATTCACCTCTCTCTGCTTCTGCTTCCCAAACACACATCTCTCATCAGAGGAGTGAAACCTTCAGAGAGCACGATGACAGTCTGGCCTGAAGGGCAGACTCTGCTCCACAGAAGCAGTTTCAACACACAGACTGGAGCTTGTTTGCCACCAAGGCTCCTTCAGACTCCAACATGGATACTGGAAGTTACACTTCTTCTATATCAACGTGTGTTAATGACATCCCATAAACAGATCAGGACCTTCCCTAGTCAGAAGCCTAGGGTGAACAGAGAGTTGTATGGCAATACTGACATTTTGTCCGAATCGCGCTCTGCTTACTCCTCTACTCCCCCTTCACACATGACTGTGTTCTGCAAAACAACACCTAAAGCTACAAACCTCAATTCCAAAAAAAGTTTGGACACTTTCTAAAAATGCAAGAAAAACTTAAATCCGTTATTTGGTAATTCGCTTGAACCTTTATTCAACTGGCAAAAGGACAAAGAAAAGATATTCAATGTTGTCACTGACAAGCTCAGTTTTATTTGGGAAACATAAACTAATTTAGTCATTGATGCCTGCAAAACACTCCCAATACAGTTGGGACAGAGGCAAAATCAGACTGAAAAGGTTATACAAGTAACTTTCTGAAAAGTTCTGGTAATAGGTGTGGGTATCAAGGCTGGGTGTCAAAGGAGCATCCACCAAAGATGGGTCGCGTTTCATTCATTCACTGTTAAACTTCTCAGCATAAGATAGCAAAGAATTTAGGTCTGTCACCAACTCCAGTTAATAGTACTGTGAAAAGATTCAGGGAGTCAGGAGAAATCTTGCGAAAGCCAAGGGTGGAAACCGATGCTGAATGTGCGTGACCTTAGAGCCCTTTGGCAGTACTGTATCAGAAACGGTCATGCTACTGTGACGGACATAGCCACATGGTCTCAGTATTGCTTTGGGAAATCACTTCTTCTGAACACAATCTGCCGCTGCATCAAGAAATACTCCCTGAAACTGTATTTTGCAAAGAGGAAGCAAAAACCCCGGCAAGTTCTCTGGGCCCGAGCTCATCTGAGATGGACTGAAAGACAATGGACACGTGTTCTATATATGTCGGATTCTACGGGCCAAGGATGAAAGAGACCACGCAGACTGTTATCAGCGAAAGGTGCAAACAACAGCATCTGTGATGGTATGGGGCGCATCTGTGCCCATGACATAGACGATCTGTATATATGTGAAGGCACCACTGATGCGGAAGCTTACATTCGAATTTTAGGGAGACATATGCTCCCATCAAGATGTTGTCTTTTCCCAGAAACTTCAGGTATATTTCAGCAGGACAATGCCAGGCTTCATTCCGCACAAATTACAAAAGTGCAGCTTCATAGTCAGAGTGTGTGTGCTTGTAGATGAGATCAAGACCACACACTGTTGACAACAAGAATGGGCAAAAATTCCACTTGCAAAACTGCAACAATTTCTTTCTTCTGTTCCCAAAGGATTAAGAAGTGTAAGTAAAAGAAGTAAAAGAAGTCTGTCTCAACTTTTTTGGAGTGTGTTGCAGTTCTAAACGTATGCTTGCCAAATATGATTAAATTGGTCTATGAAAACACAGAACATCTTTTCTTTGTCCTTTTGTCTATTAAATAATGGTTCAAGCGAATGACCAACTTACAGCTTTTATTTTTTATTGCATTTTTGGAAAGTTTCCCAACTTTCTTTTTTAATTGAGGTTTGTATGTGTTACAGTAAAAATCTGTCACACTTTTGGATGTTTTATTAGGAATAATGCACTTAGGCAAAATCTTGTTGGACATAAAAAGGCAGTACCACTGGTCAACTTGCATGTTTTGTTGATTAGGGCAAATAAGTACACGTCCTCTACAAGAATCGTACCTAAATAGAGAGTTTGTTCTGCGCATTTCAGAGCATAACTTCTGGTTGTTTGCTGAGGAAAACATACTTAAAATACCGAAACCCTTGTATGTAACCATTATATGGCACCAAAACATGTTTTTAAACAAAATCTTATTTTTATGTTTGAGTTTGAAGCTCACCTTGCTCTGCTTGATTCCGAATGGATGCCAGGTTACCTCCTTGAGAGATGCAGTATTTCCGGGCATCATGCCATGTCTCCGCACTATCCTTCCCTAAAAATTTGTAACACTGGGAGGAAATTCCTCTTATATTAGATGGGAAATGAGAAATTACATTAACAAGTGTTTTCAATGTTTGATGTAGGTCATCATGAAGTGCAAAATGTCTTTAAATCATTTGTGATTAGAGCTTTATATCTTAGCTTTATAAAGCCATTGTTTCTGGAACTGAAATGTCACCTACTTTTCCCT
This sequence comes from Hydrocynus forskahlii, assembly GCA_037974365.1. Classification (NCBI taxonomy): domain Eukaryota; kingdom Metazoa; phylum Chordata; class Actinopteri; order Characiformes; family Alestidae; genus Hydrocynus; species Hydrocynus forskahlii. Next base: position 7,346 of record JBBPCX010069734.1, on the reverse strand, counting down.
GGAAAGCAGTCCATTCAGGGGCACAACCTCCCTTTGGCACAGTGGTAGGTGCCGCTGTACTAGTGGCAAAATTAATGCTTCTTTTACAGATAGAGGGTAATGGTACTCCGCAGTTGATATCGTTCCAGAATCCTGACAAGCAGATATAGTTTGACGCGCGCTCAACCTTCACTGAAATCTTCCAAATAGTAATACACATGAACAAATAATGTAATGATGTAGATATGTCTTACCCATACTCTTGTACATGGAAACACAGTTCTCATCGTTGTTGGCAAAGTTTGGTTCATTTTTTTCCCATGCTGTATAGACAACCGGTGAACCATCCATCCAACTAGAAGAGCAGTTAAGGGAGTGTTAAACTGCAGTTGAACTGAAATGGTTTTGAACATTCATTTAGTGTCGCTGCCTGAGTAGTGTTACCTAAAGGATTTATCAAGTTCCACTGTCATTCCGATAAAGTACTGATTCTCGAGGCCCCTTGAAATCTGCCAGAAGGAATTCATTAAACCTCATGAGTTGTGTCAATATCGCCATTATTGATTCAAATTGAGACATTTAGTCCAATGTCAGTCCTTCACCTGTTTCCATATAAACTTCCTTTCAGTTTGACCAGTAATAACGATTAGGTCAGAATGGTTCTTCTTGCAAAAAGCACGAGCCTCTTCCATTGGCAAGGGATCCATATTAATGAAGTACTGGCTATCATTGAACTGGATCCAGCCGTCATCAGTCACGTTAAACTCAGCTACACACACACACACACACACACACACACACACACACACACAAATAAACAAATACAGAGCCTCGGATTACAGCAGGAAATGTCACATTTTGTAATTCTAAAACTGTGTACTATATTTAGTTTGAGAGAATTAGTCAGCTAATAATTGTAACAAATGAGCTAATTCAACAATCTGACCGAAAGCGTTGGAAGATTCACAGTGGATGCAGTTCTTACCTTGGGGGTTACTCGTAGGTGGAGGTTTTGGGGTTGTACCTGGAAAAGTTCAATTAACAAAGTTTATGCTGTGCTGTGTGAACAGTGTAGATTATTTTTTGTTGGCAATCCTGAAATGTGTACAGAGTAAACATTAAAATAATGCTTGGTGGACCAAACACACTGCGCATTTTTAATGTTTTCCTTGCTCTAACAGACTTGGAAATGCTCATTAGAACTTAAATATTTATTCTTGACAATTCCTTGGACTGGCATTGTAAAGCACATGGTTCAAAATGCTCTGCATGCGCTATCATGGTACTGCGGCATCTAGAAATTATGCAGGAAGTTATGAAAGGTTATGTGTATATGTGTGTGTGCAACCTACCCAGTTTTATTTGGCAGATCCAGTTATTGTAGGCTTCACAATCCCTATCATTCCACCTGTGACCATAGTAGAAGCCGACTTCCGCACAGTGCTCATTGTCATTGTAATTATTGGGCTCCCCATATAACCAGTTTTCATAGTTTGACTGATATGTAGAAACACAAACACATCGGAGAATCCAAATAAGAAGCAAAAACATAAGCACATAAAAAAACCCTGTGTACTGTATCCGTTTTGATCTAGACTCATTTGCACAATTATTAGATTACAGCTTTGATACACAAATACCCAAACCTGAAACTGTTCCCAAACCATTACATCACCTCTGCCAAAGTAAAAACAGCCCTTGGATTACTAATACTTACTTTGACTTTAAACACAAATACATACTACAAATTGTGAGCAGACAAGAAAAAACTTACAAAAAGACATAGTGGAAGAAAAAAGTGATTTAAAAAACTCACCGGAGTTCCATCTGACCACACAAAGCCAGCATTAGCATCCAGAGAGTTAAAGCCAATCCATGCATTATCAGACCCGACGCCATGCCTTAATAAGGATGGTAAATAATACATAAACATACGGCTACTGACATGCACAGTCTTAGTCACTTGCTATCAATACCAGTAATGAAAATGAGGATTAAAATCTACTCTCTGTAGGGTAGACAGACACTCGTAACTGCATAATTGAAGTCGCACATAGTTACATAACGCACAGCATTTAAAAAAGGATGCGTCTGTGCAATTACAAAAACATTTGAATGGGCGTAAAGCATGTTTCTGCACTTACGGGAGCGTGTCGGTTTCCCTTTCAGAGTGGAAGCTTGCTAGGTCACCACCAATGTCTCTGCAGTAATCACGGGCCTCAAACCATGTCTTCTTCTCTTCAGGTTTAGACTTGTACAACTGAGTGACGACCAAAAGTGTGTTGTGTGATTAGAACTATGTACCCCTGTGTAGCACTAGCTCACCAGCAAAGTCTTATAGTCCATTAATATGGTAACAGACCAAACTAGCCCTTGATTTATTGCGTCTCTGTGCATGATCATACCCGAATGCAATTGCCAGGATCTTTTTTGGTCCATTTGGTGGGGCAGCTGAGAGGTTGAGTTGTAGGAGGCTCTTTGGTCGTGGTGACGCCGTCTGCCATTTTCTTACAGATGTACTTCTGTTTGCTGTCACATGAAAGTACATCCCATAATCCGGCCGAAAGCCCGGTTTGCATTGCAACACATCCCCGGTGCTTATCTGAGCATCGTACAGACACAGAAGAAGACAATAATAAAATTGCAAAGTAATCATCAACTTTTACTCAGAGTGTTAGTCAGAGTTATTATCACAAAAATATCTGCGGATTCCCACAAATTTCAGGTCAGAGTACAATGAAAAAAACAAAAACAAACAAACAACATAAATAAATAAATAAATATGTATTTGTCTTATATATTTGACGTCATTTGAAACTCTGACTGCCTGTACATAGAACATAGAAGCAAATTAAAGTAGCGCAACTTTTTTTAAGAGTCGTTCTAAAAATGAAATACTAGATCATGAAATAATCATGGACCACAACCATTACAAAAGCTTGCACCAGTTGGTGATGTTAACTGAAACCTGTCATTTCTTGCCTCAGACAAGCACAGCAAAGCCCCCAATTAGATTACACTCAGAGCTGGACACAACAAGCTGCTTATAGTTGTGGAGTATGTTTTAAAATCCACTCCTAAGAATACGGCCACACCTATGATCAGCCCTAGCTCTCAGCACAGCTGCATGAGGTTCATCTGCATGCTGCTTCAAGCATGGGATAGAGTAGAGATAGAGCAAAAAACGTGTGCAGTAGTTGTGTGTAAAATACTGCCTTAAAATCAAGGCCGAAAATCAAATCTACAAAAGAATGTTCAATTTGTAAAGACAACCAAATCCATCTACAGTATGAGGGGTAGTGAAGTTAAATCACCTTAATTTCTATAGTGTTATAAGTAAACATACCTGGCATTCCAACGTTAAAATGTGAAAATTTCACTGTTGCCTTATTTGTCCACTGAAAGCGGTCAGCTTGTTCTTCATTGGACAAACCAATCCAGAAATATTTCTCGGGCCGTAGGCCAATCTGGCTAATCAGAAAAGCGTTTTCATACCTAGTAAAAGAGAGGACGAACATGTTAAGAACACGGTCTGCGACGTGCATAGAAGCAGCTGTATTAACGTTTCTGTAAAAGTGTGCATGCATTACCTGTCGGCAACATGTACCAGGTTAGCTGCACTGTGGCCACATGTTGTTTCAGCCTCATTGAAGTTTTTGGCCTCTATAGCAATGCTGTAACAGTAGGAGCTAAACCTGATCCACCCCTGGAGGAAGCACAGAAACAGAACTGACTCACATGTGCTGTACAGATATGATGTGCTCATATGGGATTATTTGTCTCTCTGGTACAATTCTGAGTGAGAGTCAACATTTTGACATGGACAAAAAGAAAACTGATTAAGGTCATATCATCAGCATGAGTGTTCTTAAGCAAATACCACAATCCAGAAAAATCGAATTCCAGTCAAAGTTATCAAACGGACCAGCAGGAAACATGAAGCCACAAGGCGATTTCTCATGACCGCTGGAATACACTGATGCAGTGACATTCAAAAGAAGTCATCATCAGCATTTTCTCCGGTAACAAACTCTGACCCTGCGACTGAAGATGGATGTGTTTTACAGCTTTATTGTTTCAGGATCAATGAGTCAGCATTCCAAAGAAAATTTTGAAGCCACCGGAAATTTATTCTTCCAGATAGAGATTTTGTTTTCTTTTTTTCTGTGGGATATTTTGTAGTGTCAGACAAGCTCTGGATTAGACCTCAACTTGCCTGGCAACATGTAGAAACAAGGGAAAGGTATTACATGGTAGAGAAGATCACACTTCCTCTGACTCAAGGTCTATTTTCAAGCTATACTGTCGAGAGTGCCCAAACAAATGTGCATAGTCCAACTGTGATTTATATTATACAGTGTAACAATGTAGAAATCAGTTCAGCACTGTTATATTTGTGTCTGATGGTTGTAGCAGCTGAATTGAGGCTGAAGAGTGTGTGACTCACAACAGGGCATCCAGGGCTGACCACTTCGGCTGATCCTGCAGGTTTGCTGGAGGCTTTCTTCTTACACATATATCCATGCTCCTTCTCACAAATGAAGTCTGCCCACTTCCCCTCCTACAGCATCATAGGATAAATACCAAGCGTCACATCTGAGATTGCAACTAAGACACCCACACTTTAAATGGGAAGTGAGGGTGATACTGGTGGGTGAATGGTAGTTGTACCTTTCCTTTCATGATAACACAGTCCTCTCCGAGGTTAATGTTATGTGATGGCTCTCCCACGATCCACTTGGCAAAGGTAACATGGGATCTGTCTGACCATTCAAACAGATTCTGAGTCTTCTGGTCATTCAACCCTATCCATAATTCATCGGTGGGCACTGTGGAACACATGTGTGGAGGGAGTTCAACATCACTGACGCAGATCAGTATGGTCTGTGAGTAACGTTTGGTTGCGGACTATGAGGATTACTTTGTTATGTGCTCTTGAATACACAGCAAGAGGCTCAGGCATGTTGCAAGCATGCTTCAAGAGGTTCCAAAATCTAGCCAGAAGCCAGGGATTGCTGTACAGAACACTCATCCCAGGGCAAAATCACCATCAGTGGCACATTGTGATAGAAAATATGATAGAAAATTGCTGCTAGTTAGATCTGGCGCAAAGGCTGTCAGGTTGAGATGCTGAAAGGTATCACTAGTTTAAGTCGTGTAAAGTCACTTCTATTATACTAGTTACTGGCTGCCATGTTGGCTAATATCACACTGACTGATGGAGAGCGGGAGGGTCATCCTACCCAAGCAAAGAGAACAAGGCAAATCCCACCTTGGGCTCTGTAGCACTGCAATCTCCTAAATAGGGTAAATGCTTAGAAGGTTGCATCAGTTGTGGGCCTTAATCTCTGTTTTTTGATAACTGTTGCATTAATCTAGAATCCAACTGATGTTCATGGTCAGTGTGTTATGCCGAACTTTTTTCTTGGAAATCAAATCATCACGGCAATTGCGAATTCGGAAAGTTAATCCTCCTTCTTAATAACACAATGAAATGTACCAGGCCCAGACAATCACTGTAAAACCTGTTAGTAGTAGATTAATCAGCACTGGGATAAATATGTTATAAAAAAGGTTTCTGGGATTTGTGTGCCTGTAAATGCCCAAGTGCATGTGTAAACTCTTACAGTATCCGGTCTGCGAGATGATAAAACTGTGCTCCTCTAGGTTGTGAATGCTGACCAGGTCGGCTCCCTCTTTATGACAGGCTGACAGAGCATCTCTCCACATCATTTTAGTTCGCTGGAGAGAGTAGCAGTGGCCCGCGTATGGCACCCATGCAGGTGGACAGAAAGTGGGCTGATCCGTACCTATACACGCACAGACAGGACAATAGAGAGGGAGTTCAAGAAACATGCAAGACGTAAATGAAAAAATGAGCATGCGTGTGAGTTTGTGCATTAATGCATGTATGTCTTACCCACAGAAGGTGTAATGGTTGTAGAGTTTCCCTTCCGGCAGATGTAGCCCAGTTTCTTACTGCAACTCAAACTCTCCCATTTAGATGCCTTCCCGGCATTCAGTGTAGCACAGTTGAGACCAGGCTCCAGTGAGGGGTGGCCTGAGAGGGGACGGAGACAGAACTTTTGTAAACGTGTCTGGAACAGTGGGTTAAAAATGAGAATTTTAAGAGTTCTCACCTGGAGCCCAGTTCAGATATCTGAAAGGGTTTCCATTGCTCCATTGCCATCCACTTTCAAAGTCCAAACTATTCAGTCCGATCCACAGAGAAGAGCCATGTGTATTCGTCAAACCTGCAAACAGCAAAATACCTTAGAAATTACCTACAGTTTCAACTCCTTCTGTCGCAGGTGATGTGTTAAGTTAAAAATGTAACCACTTGTCGTCACTACTTCACATCATTCTGTAACTACTATGAAGTAAAGTGTTGGAGCACACAGAGTATAAAGGGTTTGAAAGTAGAATATGTTCCACATATCCTCTACGGCAGTGTTTCTCGAACAACAGGAGCACAGAAAACAAGTAGGCCATGAAGCACCCTCCAGTGGGCCACAGAGGGAGGCAGTTTAATTAGTAATAAAAAACATATTGCAGGAGTAGACTAATTAAATGTGTGATGCAGACAATGAGCTAGCCAGAGAGAAAAAGTTCCTTAAGTAAAGAAGAAATAACGAGACTTCCTGAAAACAAAATGCAAGAAAGGGCCTAAATACAATCAAGACTTCGTCAAGTATATATTTTCCCAGGGGAGGAGGGGATGACACTTACACATAGCCCAGTGTATCGAGTGTTGTTTGACTCTTTCAGAAAAGGTTCTAAAACCTAACGTGACCACATGAGGCCAAAAAACCCTCCTCCTAGACATGTGCAACTGTTTCTATAACATCACACTCCAAGCCCTGAAAGTTAGAAATGTATATGTAAAAATGTTTGTTTTTCTGTAGGGCTATTTCAAGTTATAAACAGGCATTGGGGTAAACGGCTGAGATGTGCGATCTATACTTTTTGGTAAATTTGTTGTATTTTTGGTAAATTTGTTTTCTTTGTATTAATCAAAGCTGGTCTCAATTTGGCTGAGTTAATGTTTGTGTGTGTGTGTGAGTGTGTGTGTGTGTGTGTACCTGATATATATGATTGCTCATGCAGCTCTACAATGCTGAGTAGATCAGCACCCTGCTGTTGGCAGCTCTTCCGAGCCTGATGCCAGGACAGTACCGACTGAGTGTTCCTCTGATACAACACACCAGTTACTGGATCACTGTCCCAGCCGAGCGATGCTGCCATGCACCACACACACACACACACACACACACACACACACAGATACACACACACACACACACACACACACACCCACATACACACACACACACACACACACAAACACACACACACACCCAAATACA
>JBBPCX010069733.1:0-11134 GCA_037974365.1 Hydrocynus forskahlii | reverse complement strand
GGTATTAACAGAAAAGCCGATTAGTCAATGCGTTGACGTCAGAGGCACAAGTCGACGCCCCCTGAGAGAAGTCGACAAGTCATGTTTTTTTTCCTCTCTCTGTGTGCATGCTTGTGTACGCGAAGCAATCTCCGCCTCTGATTGGATTACGATGACACGCGTTCCTTAATTATTATAGTCCCTTCATAAAAAGGGTGACCACAACAAGACGAGAGACACAGCAGCAGAGGAGACAGACACACATCACATGTCTGGAGATCCTTCACTCTAGACACACAAACAGCACGGTGACCTGCACAATCTGCAAGTCGGTGTTAAAGTACGGTAACAGTACCGATGTTCTGCACGGCATCTGAAATGGCATCCGCTAGCTAACATGGCTAACGCTAGCACTGCAGGGAATTGTCCAGTCCAGAGGACACTGAGTGGCGCCACAGCTTAAGATGTTCCCACTTTCTGTTGTGCACTTAAATTTAACAAAAGGAGAGAGAGAGAGACAGAGAGAGAGAGAGAGAGAGAGAGAGAGAGAGAGATAGATAGTAAACACCCGCTTATCACGTATGTGATGTGGTAAAAACAAAATGCCAAAAAATGCCTATTTTTATAGTGTAAACCCTAAATATTCCCTCAAATATGTTCCCAAAACACTTTAATTTCATTTAAACTCAGCTTAATACATTACCCTGAATGAACGGTAAACCCATATCCATACTGTACAGTTTACACTGAACTGCTGTTTCTTGCAGTGCTAGAATGTAAATTTTGACGTTACCCCTGTATAGACCAGACTGTAATTCATGCACAGGCGTTTTCTTTAGTATGTGTTGTCGTTTTCTTTGGTATAAGCAGGTAAATACAGTAATACATTAATTTAAAGTAATAAAAATCCAGAGGAACAAAACAAAAAACGTAAGAACTCTCAGAGAAACACTCGAGATAGACATTCTTGGATTGTCTACTTTCAAACCTCCCACCTCTGAGTACAGACGCACTTTCTTTGTGCTGTCTGGACAGTATCAAAACATTTCTAGTTATATTTTATATGGAAATGTAGCTGATAATATTTATGTTAGAAAATTAGTAAATTATATTTTTCTTAATAATTTAGCACGAAAATGCCTGAAAAATTATATATTGACATAGAAAAAGCCGTGACGTCTGGGCCTCATCGACCACTCCCCTCATCCTGGGTTGTTTATGTTTGTGGCGGCGCTGAGCAGTGGAGGCTCATTCCATTCTAACCGTGTGTAATGTTATGTATGTATGGGTACGTATGGGCTTCAAGGCCGTTGCTACTACTGTTGCTATGCTGCATCCATCCATTTTCTACCCCCTTTGTCCCACACTCAGGGCCTGAGGTACACCCTGGACAGTCGCCATCATGTTGCAGGGCCACATACAGAGACAGACAACCATTCACACTCACAGTCACACCTAGGGGCAATTTAGTGTGCTCAATTGACCTATCCCCAAATGCACAAATGTTTTTGGTGGTGGGAGGAAACCCACACAGTCACAGGGAGAACATGCAAACTCCACACAGAAAGACCTTACGCCCAACCCGGGAGTCGAACCCAGGACCTTCTTGCTGTGCGGCAACAGAGCTAACCCCTGCGCCACTGTGTCGCCCGCTATGCTGTATACTTTTGTTAATTTGAATAGAGTACAGTTAGCTACATTGACCTTGTAAATCCAATGCACATCTAAAGAAGCAAGCAGGACTCCAAAAATGGCTGATCGGCTATATTTGATAAGGGGAAAATATGTAAATTAGATTTTTCATCAAGAATGATGGATTCTGGAGTAGGATGGATTCTGGAATATTGTGTGCCTTTATTGTAAATTAAAGTAATTTGTTGCCTAAATACGTTTTTTGCAATTCTGAAAAAGGTTAAAGATAATAACTGTGTAGTTTTTTAATCAAATAGACCTAGAACTGAGAGAATAAGTAAAGGTGTGAATAGATGTGAATAGGCATTACTACTGTGGACAACTTAGGCTTTTGGCTTTTTGTCCTGTGGTTGTTCCACAGCAGACTGTAAAACTTGAAGTGTTCCTTTTAACCTTGTCTTACATTGCTTTTCCCGCACCCTCCCCTGGCTCTGGTTCATTTCTTTAGCATGCCCTCTCTCTCTCAGTGATTCTCTGCCATCTGTTTCTGCCTCAGCATTAGGCAGGGACCCCAGTGGAGTGCTGTCCTCTCAAGCAGACTCTGCCACCCTCACTGTCATTGCTAGGCTCATCTTTGACAGCCTTCTGGGACATCCATATAGAGAGTGGACAGAGATGTTTTGGAAGTGTTCTTTCAATTAACGTTAAGTGGGCCAGCATTAGTACTGGCATTGCACTGGACTTGTACAAAGTTAGACAGCCCCGAGAGAGAGCACACATGAAAGTAGCCAGCAATCAAGTAGAAAAAAGCAACAAAGAGAAAAGCGAGGGGGAAAGAGAGAGAGAAAGAGAGTGAGGGACATAATGAGTGTGTATAGAGAAAAAAGAGGCACAGCTTCTAGCCAGAGGCACAGTCCACATTCTGACCCTCTTGTAGGCGTGCTCCCCTCTCCTTCCTTGTCTTTCTTTTCTTTTTACACTTTGTCCTTTATATCCTACCCATTTTCCCCTCTGTCATTCTCCACTGTCCATCTTTCTGATATCTCATCATGCCTTTCCATCTAACCTCTATTAAACTCTCAGTGCTCCTTTCTTTTGTTTGTCATTTTATTCCCTTTGAGCACACACTCAGCCAGTTATGTATTCAGCATTGCAATACAGCAGTGCTGACTCAGAAAACATATTAAATATCACTGCTTTTGCAAATCTCCTACACAGTGTGTGTACAGTGATATTGATTGTGTTTTATAAACGGGAAGCGATCGTCTGGATGTCTACTGTCACAGGAGTTTAATTTTCCTGAAATCATTAACGGCAGAACAGCTATACAAAAATCGCTGTCCAAAAAACATTGTGTTCTACACCATTTGGAAGCATTTCTATTGGTCTTTTCAGTGTGACTTTCACACAATGAAAAGGGCAGCAGCCATGGTCAAATGAAAATAAACTAAAATAAAAATGGAGATACATGGCCTTTCTTTGGACAGCAACATGGTTTTTGAGTAAACAGGCAACATGTACCAACATATTTCATTTTATTTATTTTGCTACAAAGATCAGGCTAAAGCAGTGAACATGAATGTGTGAATGAGCTGCTTGGTGGTGTAAAAAGAAAGAGTAAGTCATCTGTGGGAAATTTAGCTCAATGCTCCAGCATGGGCTTCAGAGGTAACTCTCAAAGCAACACTGCACATTAAAAACAAGCTTTGGAAAATGATGGAATTGGGTTAGTTCAAGTTTAGCTTGGTTTGGTGTAGCCTTTCCTACCCTAGTCATCAGCTTTAGGGACGTTTTCCACCATTTGTGGTTTTTCTGTCACTCCAGTGATCTTCTCCTGACTCATCATTAATAGCATCCCCAAAGAAAGCAAGGTGATCATTCTAAATGAGTGATCATGACTATGCTGTAAACAACAATGCTATAAACAGCTATAAACAACAATGGATCCCCAAGGGCCCTGTTTCATTGCTTTAGAGTTATGAAGACTATAGTGATAACTATACAGCTGATTGATTGATGGTTTAATCACATGTATAGCTCCCTTGTGAGGGCTCTTTCTTTCCTCTAAACTTGCTGGATTTACCTCTGAAGGCAGATTCAATTATAGTCCAGTGTTAGCCGGACTAACAGATAATATAAAGAATTGGTTCCCACTAGGCAACACAACCCAAGAAGGAATTAGTTTGATACTTATTAGTGAAATTTGAGTTGCACTTTGGCAGTCATTTTTGTGACCTTTTTGGTAAAAAAAAAAAAAAAGGAGCTAAAAATGGCTCTTCAGAATGATGCCATACAACAGTGGTCGCCATCCCTGCTCCTAGAGATCTGCTTTAATGCAGACTGCAGCTCCAGCCCTAATCAGCAGCACATAAACATTCTAATTATTGCCTTCAGATGTCCAGCTGGATGAAGTGTGTTATATTTGAGGTAAAACCTGCAAAATGTAGATTACCAAGACGAATGCCAAAGAAGAACCCTATTTCAGTAGATGATTCTTTAAAGATAGATTTGTAAATTATGTCAAAGTCTTCAGGATCTTTCTTTATATTTTTGTTTCTACATAATATACATTTTAGCCACTTTTTGACCAAGTGTGTGACACATCGGCCCCTTTAGTACATTAGCAATCTATAGCTCTGTCTTCCTCTGTTATTTAGAGGATTCCTTCAATACAGGATTCAACTGTGTAACATCCATTAAGAGCCATTGATCCAGAAGTTCAGGCATCATTTGTATTGGACTATCAGACCGTGACTACTACTGACATTTGCATCCCTCAGTGACATTTGCATTATGTAATGCCCTGTGTGTCTGTTGTTCAGAGAACAATGTGGCGATGAATTGAATTAGAGAAAGATCTCATTCCCGGCTCGTCCCTCTAGGAGGTTCTCCGCTTTCAGGGGTAGCAATCAGGGCGCGTCAACAAATGTGTTGAGATCTGTACAAATGTGTTAAGAATGTATTTGGGATTTATCCATAACTCTTCATCTTCATTTTGAATGTTTTTATTATTATTATTATTATTATTTTTGCAGGCTGAATTGATTAAATTAGCACTAGCCTCTCCTTTAGCATACCAGCTGGCTAAAATGTAGCCTGTGCCACATTATTATATAATGTTATGCTTATTTTTCACAGTATGTTAACATCAGCAGATAAATAGAGGATGTGTTCTTTTTATCAGTTGGAATGTACATCTGCCATAGCAGATTATAGAATATCTTTAATGCATTGGCTGTCAATATCACAGCTGCGACATGAAACAAACATACTTATCAGGCTTGCACACTCACACACAACACACATACACATGTATAATAGCTGTCGTAGGACAACCTCTTTTTTTACACCTCTTGAAAATGCCAGCTGACAAAATTGTGAAAAGCAAAGATACATTAACAGATGTTTAAACAGATGATTAGAAGTGTTTTCTTCTCCTATACACTGTATGGAGTGCCCATCACCTCTGCAGTAAAAGGAGGCTTCCAGTGCGGTGAGTGGAACAGAGGGTAAGTGGAGAGTGGCAGGGCACAGTGCAGTAACAGCAGGGCCACAGAGCACTGCACTCTCCATGTATGGCAGGGCCTGGCTGAGCCAGCATGCCGGAGTGAGAATGTGTTTACTCTAGTTTAAATGGATGTGGGCAGTGTGCTGTGCTTCACACACACTGACGTCTGTTTAGAAGTGTGTATGTGGGGGGAGAGGGAGGGTTGGAGGTGGTCTGTTAGTTAACTATCGAAGACTAATGTGGGACGTCCTCCTGCATCTTTTTGTTCTATTATCTTCCACCACTCTCACTGTTTACACCACTTGTGTGTTTGTTTGAGGGATCACAGCTGCTTCTGCAATTTCATTAAACGCTTCAAAAACAATGAGGCCGATTTGTAATAAACATGGTGATGCATTTGCATCAATATACAGCAAGAACGGTGCAGGGAAACAAATGAGCTAGACCCGGCTATTTCCAACATTTAATCTACTCGTCTCCATTAACAGTGTGATCTCTGTGCTGTTGTTGTATTTATGAATGTTAAGCCAAAATCTATCAACTTTTATTTTGACAGAGTAAAATCATTTCTTTTTTAAGCAAACAAACATATGAGTAGAAGTTTTATTTTCACATTGTTGCTCCTTTTTATAAGTCCATTGAAATGAACTAATAATAAGCATTTACTAATTCAGAAACCCACTGATATCAGGACATACATGGTGTAAAGAAAGATGGAAATACATTAGCATGAACATGCACATGGTTGAAACTGATGAGACAATACATTTTGATTGGGTCACATGCAACAAATGTTATTTTCAAGGTGCTACAGATTGCTTTGCTTGGACAAAATACAAAAAATCTAAATAAACAGCAGCGTTCCTGTCTGGAAATTGGGTTTCTTTCTGGGTATATTTCAAATACTGTGTATGGCTTTTTTTGATATCATATAAAGGAAGGAAACAGTCCATCCAAAGTCACAGAGTACAGGAGGCTCAATGTCACTGTCTAAAACTCTCCAAAATGTGAAGTTTACAGAAGAAGGAATAAGATTCTGTACTTCTAATGTAAGTTATTGTAAAGCATTTTTATTTTGTCATTTTTGAACATTTCTATTGCCTCATTGACCATGAAAATTTCACACAGTGTGATGGGCAGCTGCTGTGTTTAATGATGTCAGAAAATAAAATCTACCAAATTTGGAGATACAAGAAATTCTTTGAGCATTGATATGTTCAATAATTAATAGAAAATTAACTTAAAATATGATCTTAAAATATGGTCTTAAAATATGATATCATTATATATTTGGAAAATATTTTGATACTTTATTTCATCTATATTAGCCAGTTTTATGGAAGAATTGTGATTCTTTTTCCTTCAAATTTTCACCACTGACTCTCTACAGGCTTATCCATGGTCAGCTACAGGGAGTGGACTTTCTTCCACTTGCAAATCACTGCTCTTGTTCTCATCTCTTTATAAAGTAATAACATCCTACTATTTAATGGGAGAAGAAAAAGAAAGAAGTAGAGGAATAAAGACATTGAAATATATGCATTTACACCACAGCTACACAAGTTTATGTGTAAATGACTAAAACATCTGCCAGACAAGCTTTAAACATGTATAGAATTTGTCTTATCTCCTCAAAAGCATACGACAGTAACGTGAACAACACGCCACAGAACACAATTCAAACATTGGCCTGCTGGTGGACTCTATAGCACTTGCGGAGCTGAGAGAGAAAAATGTACGAGAGCAGGAGACAAACTCCAGCAAGTATAGTAAAGTAGAGAAAGTAATGAGGGGAGATAGATGGACCGTGAGAGGAAGCATACAAAGAGAAAGAGATGCAAGCTTCTGTGTGGGAGGTTCATGGGGCCCTGCGGAACTCCAGGTTTTTCCTTACACCTTCAAAATTAATTATTCACTCCAGGGCACAGCCTCCGAATGGGACACAGAATCCTGATGGAGTTTTCTTTTTCTAGGTCTTATCCTCCTGCAGCACTCAAGAGGATAGCTCTTTCATTTAGTTCTAGGTCTTACGCTAAGCCTTCATCGCACTATAGCTGCCTGCGAGCTCTGGACTGATGGTACTCTACGGCTATAGGCCATTAATTCTCAATCATGGTCTGGGAGTAACCCTGAACGAAACATTTTAGGGGTTTTCTTCTTGCTCTTACACACCTGCTTCAACTCAGCAAAGGGCTAATTAGCTGATTCATTTGGATCAGGTGTGTGAGAGCATGAAAAAACACTGAAATATGATCAACATAGACCCCTGAGTTTGTGCCTCATTTCACGGTAGGCCACATGTGCAAATAAAGATTCTGTGTCTAATCCGTTTTCGACAAAGGGAAAAATAAATAGCATTTTTGGAAAACTGCCCCAAAGCACCCTGTGATAAACAAGGCCATGAAGTAGTGTAAATATGAACATTGCCAAATATAAGTAACAAGTAAGCTAATGCCCCTGCACTTTTAATTGACATCACTAAGCTATGTAAAAGTAAATCTAGTATTATAAACATTTACTATTTAAAGACTTTTATAATACCAGCTACTCAAATTGTAGCCAGCTACTGCCAAATCAACTTCAGTAACATACTTGACAATTCTGGTAAGGCTGCTAGTCTTCTGATGTCAATTAAAGGCAAAGAAGAGTTCTAGCAGGCGTGTTGCATATATGCAGCAATATTCCTATTTCAACAACTCATACAAAAATCTTGGCAAAAAAAGATGGTTTTGGAAATGTGCCTTTCTTTGTGCCTTGGCAAAAATGGTTTAAACTCAAGAGTTAATCCAAATGATAAGGCTGAGTTACATATAATACATATATCAGAATCAGAATCATAAAACCTTAATGATGCCAGAGGAAACTGCTTATGCTATGACAGCACAGACACACAGAGACACAAAGACCAGAACAATATAAATTATAGGATAAGCCAAAATAAAATTCTCCAGAAATACTGTGAAAATGCTTAGTACTAAATACCATGCACACATAATATTACATAATCACATATAGTCTAATGCTGCTATACGTCCACTTGTTCGATCCACTTGTTCAATGAATATTTTAATGACCAAGCTCAGACATAAGCTAGAACACTAAAACGATGCTTTTATACATGAACAACAGGAATGTTGGCCAAATATGCTTTTAAATGTCCTTAGAGATATACAGATGGTCCTTATCTGTAGTTTATTCAGAAGGAGCAAACTGGGATTCTGAAGAGCCGCTGGATATTTCTCTAGCTGTTGATCAGATTAAGCCCTCAACGTGTCTCCTCACTGATGGTATCCTTTGGGAAATGTGGCTATAGAGGCTCATGTGCTCAGTCCAGGTTATGAAAGAAACATTTTAGTGGACCAAGTCCAGGCTTAGAACACTGAATGTAAGCTTTTATATGTAAATGTTTTAAAGTATTGAAGATGTAGAGAATTCAGCAGAATGCAGCCTCTCTTTATCTCTGTTTTATTCATTAGAAGGGTAATTAGGATTCCGAAGAGTCGGCGGATATTTCTTTAAGTACTGATCAGATTATGCACCGAATGTGTCTGCTCACATTTGCCACGATGAAAAAAAAAATGTAACAAATGTAAAGGTATCAAAGCCCCACTGTGCCAGGGTTTTTCCCACTTTGTCCAATCAGACTCACTCATTCAAGAGGCGTCCCTATCTTCAACACTTTACCCACTGCTTCCTTTCACTTGTTTTTGTTTTTGTACATGCACGCTGTCTATGATCATCACCATGGTAACTACCAGCTCAGATATGCGAGCTGCTCTGCATTTCTAAGGAACTGAGTGAGTGTGTTTCTGCATTAGAGCGCGCGTGTATGTGTGTGTGTTCATTTTCATAATCCTCCTTAGTTAATTACTGCTGCATGATACTTATCTTTAACTAATCTAAAATCTATTCATATATCTAATTGCTTTTTCATTATATGCAAGGATCCCTAAAGACCTTGGCGATAGATATGTTGTCAGATGAATCCTTTTGTGTCATTGGTCTGTACCTCCTTTGTGTTGGCACCGTATTTATCATTCTGGGGCTCTGAATTACTGAGGGAGCCTACTGCTTGTGCCTGCTACAGAGAATTTCCCTCCGTAACATACCATGGGGAGACAGTCCCATTTATTATGTAGGCTGGCTCTGGCTCAGAGGGCGAAACATCCAGAAAGGTCTCTGCCTCTAAATAATTCCAAACAAACAAAGTGGCACAGGACTGACCCTTCAAATACATACGCCACTTACACTCTTAAAAGTTTCTAAACAGTTCCTGGCTTGGGTGCATAGTTCTAGAAAAAAAAATAATTGACTGTGATTGGTACAGAACCTTTAGATGAAGGAAAGATCTTGGAAAAGATTCCTTCTGAATTGTTTACATTGATGGTTCGCCTTCTGGAAATTTCTTTAAGGAACCAACAAGCACTGAATCCTTAATAGCATCTTTAGTAATGGGAGGGTATCAGCTCTTCGTATTTTTGTCTTTGTGCAATCCTTAGCCCTTCGCAAACTTAAAAGAGATTATTTAAGCTGTAGGTTTGCAAAATGTGGGTCAAAAAACATTTTTATTGGTTGCAGAAACAACAGAGAGGGAGAGAGCGGGAGAGAGGGAGCTCAAGCGAGACAGAGTCTGTATAAGGTTTTTTTTTATGGTCTCAGAAAATTCCTTTGAGATTCATGAAAAAAAAATTCCCACAACATTTATAGAACATTACTGAATGTTGCACTTCCCAGACCGTTTTTGTCTTAGCATGAATTCTGAATGTTCTGCAGAATTACTCTTATCATATTACATTTTAGGTAAAAACAATATAGTTAAATTCTTGAATGACTAAATGGAAAATGATCCAATCAGAACGCTCAAGATATATCTAGTATCTATATCTAAATCAATATGTTTAGATTTAGATGTTTACAGTGGGAACGCGTCAGTGTAGGCCTTTTGTCTGTGAATATGAGTGGCAGCCTAACCATTTCTGTCAGATGGTAAATAATCCATGTTTACATACAATGGTCTAAACTGTTAATGTGCAATGCTATTAGCTTAGCGCTAATATCCTTGTAGAATCTCATAGGCGTGCCAGCATAAATTATCATTATTGTAGAGGTGTGGTTTATTTCCTAGTTGTTTGTCCATGTTTTGATAATTATTGGACTAAACTGAAGGCCTAGTTCTAAAAATCATGCTCCACACTACCTGCATCAGTTTTACTACCAACTTGAAGTGTAAGTTTTTTGTACATTTCAGATTTATTTAGAATAGACAGTCACTCTCATCTCAAGCTGTTTTTAGCAACACTTGAAAATGGGAGTTGCGTTTTGCATTGTATGAACATTGCATGATAAATGGACCAGTAGAAAATGTTTAAATAATGTACATATGTAAATAGTACTGTTGATACCTGTTTTCCTTTTCTACTAAAGAGAAACTGGGTTTTACAGTGACAGTGATGTTGTTGATGTTCTGGCCCACCTGTGTGTTCTTGTGTTAGATTACTCATAAATAGCCGAGGCGAATCCCCCCATGGATGCTACCTCTGAGGCATAAGTGAACACTGTTTGTCAGACTTTATGAGTGATTAAGTGGCACTGTTGTTGACAACTCCAGAACATTGCTTAGTGAAGAATTTGTTGTGGCCAATTATGGGAAAACAGTTTAAGTCTCATCCATGACTTAATAAGATCACAGCTTAAGAAAATATTAAAACTAAACACAAAATGTGGAACAGGAATCATGCAAAGATGTTACATGTGTGTATGGTACTGACCTGGGGTGGAGCTTGGCCACTCTGACAGGGAAACTCTGTGAGCAGTGTTGTGCATGAGTGCGTTCATTGAACGGCGTTCATTGAACACGTTCCTATTTTTCATGAACGCTGAACTGAACGAGTCGGTTTACAAACTATGAGCGTAACCGTGAGTGACATTCACTCTCGCGAGACTGAACGCAGTTCACGTTCTACGTTCGCAGGCTGTAGTGATGGGAAGTTCGGCTCTTTTCAGAGAGCTGGCTCT
>JBBPCX010069732.1:0-11135 GCA_037974365.1 Hydrocynus forskahlii | reverse complement strand
AGAGAGAGAGAGAGAGAGAGAGAGAGAGAGAGAGGGAGAGAGAGAGAGAGAGAGAGAAAGAGAGAGAGAGAGAGAGAGATCAATCCATATAAAAAAAATTACCCTCCAGTGCAGCTTTTAGATTAATCAAAAGATTAGAATAAAACAGCTGTCTAATAAATAATTTCTAAATACATTTTTGGCTCTGCAGTTTAGTCTAAGTACAGGAATAGCTGGTCATTTGCGAGCTTTAAAACAGAACAGTACAGTACAACTTTCTTTGTTTCAAACACCTGTTTGTTTTACTCTAATATTTTGCTGGTCCATTGTCACGAAATACACAATGTAAAGGGCAGTGGGGGTTGAGGGGGAGAGGGGGCCCTGGATTAATTTTGGGCTGGGCGCCGCTATGGTCAGCACACATCCAGAGCTTGTGTTTACTTTTAGGCGCTTGTTAGAGGCACTTGATTCAAAACAAGTTACCTCTGACTCTACCTCTGATTTTATAGATGGTGAATGTGGTGTTAGGAGTCTTATACCTGCACTCTTATTAGTGCGTGGCTTAGTGTAGTGGATAACACCGCAGCACGGCGAGAAGTCGTGTTATCCACTATGCAACACAAACCATACATAAGGGCTCAGTTTTGTATATGTTATAGTTTGTGGAGTTTAGTGTTACAGAATAAACCTCCAGATGCACAAAATGATGACATTCTAAAGCTAAGTTTAAACAGTGACTTTCAACAATCGGATTTATTCTAAGCATGTTGCTTGACTCAGTCCCCTCCACAGGTTTACGAAAGAAAAATTACAATTTAAACTCCTAACACTGAAGAAGAGTTAAGCATGTGTTAATTCTGAACATAGTTCTGAGTTACACTGTGCTACTTTTACTGGGTGAGTAAGTATCTGGAGTAACAGAAGATGCTATGGGATAGCAGATGATGGTAGTGGCCAGCTATTTATGAGGGTGATGGCATCTAGGAAGAAACTGCTCCTGTGTTTGGTAGACTTGGTATAAGGCTTCTGTAGCGTCTGCCGAAGGGGAGGAGTTGAAAAAATGTGGTGTCCAGAATGTGAGGAGTCTGTAATTTTGGTTTCCGGGTTCTCCAAGGTGGGCAGGAGAGCACTAATCTTTTTTTTTTTCTCGCTGCAGTGTTTTTCTATGCTGTTTTGTGGACTGTGATGGATGTGTACTGATGGATACAAAGACTGCAGTGTTTAGAACTTGCTCAACAGCTCCCATGGAAGACCACACCTCCTCAATTTGGAAAATAATTCCCAGAAATCTGATGGTCCCCACAGTCGACACATGGCTGTTGGATATTGTTAGGGAAGCAGAGCTGGGAAGGGTCTCCAAAAGCCCACAGTCTTGAACATGTTTGGCTCCAAGGTCTTCTGACTGCATCAGCGACTCGTCTGTGACCACAGTGTCGTCTGTAAACTTCGGGAGCTGGATCTTTGGAGCAACTCTGGAGACTAGTATTCTGTCTGTATGCTAGAAGCAATCCACGGACAGATGGTGGGAGATACATTGGTAAGCAAACAGCAGGGGGTCCAGCAAGTGTCCTGTGATGTCCATGAGATGGGCCAACACAAGTTGTCCAAAGGACAAAACAGACGTTACAGTGACAGAGCTGTAGTCATTAAGTCCTGTGATGGAAGGTTTCTTGGCAGCCGGAAAGATGGTGGAGCGTTTGAAGCAGGTGGGGACTTCACACAGCTCCAGGGATCTGCTGAAAATCTGCATGAAAATTGCAGCCAGTTGGTCAGCATAGGTTTTAAGACAGGAGGAGGGGAGATACCATCTGGATCTGGCACTTTCCTGGTATTCTTCAGTTTATGAACAATGTCTTTAACCCTTAGAGCATATGAGTAAAATCTGATTTCAACAAATATAAATGGTATAAAACAGTCTAGAACCGGTGTTGTTTGTTCCCCTACACGCTCGCCGTTTGCTGCTCTTTCTCACGGCGCCGCCGCTCCACCGCTCTCCGAAGCCCCTCCCTCTGTGGGTTCTCCCCACCCACTTGTGGACGAAGACGATCCTGAAAGTTCTCCTGGGTTCAAAGATCTTGTGTTCATATTTTTTCTCTTTATGGGCTATTTTGTGCGACACCTTTTTCAAAACCCCAGTAGCAGTTCTGCGTGACACAGGAACACTAAATAAAGCTCAGCATGACATCTAACACATGTTCTAAGGGTTAAGTTTACTCAGAACTGCAACCTTGGCTGATGTAGAATAAATTCCATCATATTTCACTTTCCCTGGCTCTGTTACACAATACCTCGGTTTAGATGGAAGCCCAGCAGATGCAGTCCCCCAGAGGGCCACTTTTCCTCCAACAAAGATCTTCAGAAAACTTTCCAGGTTTGTGAAAACTGACAAAAAACTATTTGGAGTGAACTGCCGAATTTTAAGTTGTTATTCTCTGGTGAGAGCAATCACGCTGAATGAACCGAACATACTGAGAATGAATAAAAAGAACCTACAGTGCTGAATAGAAGCTGCCCACCATGGTGCCATCTTGCTTAAAAAAAAATGAATGAACTGGATGTGATCAGAGTGGTTTGGGCATGTATTTTTGCAGAAAATGTTTTGGGCCATTCTGGCTATTCTGTTGTTTGTTGGCAATATTGACCGCAGCATTAAACTAAATATCTATATCTTGACATTAAATACGTCTTTGCTGATTGACTATATTTGGGGTAAGTGGTTACATTTATTTTCTGAAAAATTCTTTTAAAACACAATTCATGACTGCTAAAGAAAATAAAATTATTAGCAATTATTAATATCAAGTGTCCCCAGACATTTAAATGGTTATATATATATATATATACACACACACAGTACTGTGCAAAGGCCTTAGAGCTAATATTAGAATAAATACAGATAAATACAAATCATATTAATAAAGGAAATTCTGATTTTATGTATGTCTATCTGTTTGTTTAATTCTTGGCAGACCTCTCCTCATGGAAACGCAGTATTACATTGGAGCTCTCATCAAATACCTCAGATACCTGGTTCAGTTCAGTTCAGGAGCTGCTGATGGAGTTTTATGAAAAGGTGAAATCTGGACCTGAACCTGTGTTCTCACCAGCTCACAAAACTTCAAGTACTTTTTACAAACAAATCAAATCTTTATATTATTTACTGCTTTCTTGTGTTTGTTTACATACAATGTTACCTTGAGCAGAAAGTCTCTCACTGCTCAGATAAATGGTTGTAAACAGTTTGGACAGGAGCCTAAGACTTTTACATGCAGTTCTAAAGCAATAGAAAACACAAGAAGTCACTCCACTGCAACTGCCACACAGGACAACTTCCCTAAATCCTTTGGGTTTAAATCATTATCATCATGCACAATGTTTTAGTATTATGTGTAATAGTCTACCATGTGCAATTTTCTTTTCAGGTGCTAAAACATTAACATTATGTGCAATATCTTATTACCATTAAGTGCAATAGTCTCACCAAGTGGAATATCACTAATTATGTCAACAATACTGATCTACTACTGATCTCTAAAACGTGCAATAACATTCCCCAAACCACTACCTGTGTTACTAGTAATTCATTTAACTGTAAGTCACTTATCTATAGTATTTAAACCCAGCATTTGTGTATATAGCACCGTGTATTTCATATTGAGTATTTACAGCAGGGTTTTATTGGATTTATTTAGACTTCATTTTATATTGTTCTTGTCTCTGTGCATCAGTGCAGTTGTAACATAACCAGTTTACTCCAGGGTCAATAACATTTTCTGATTCTGATTCGACAGTGAAACCGTAAGAAGGTAAACCAATGGAGAACAAAACGCTCTTTGTTACGGCTGTATTTGGACAGATGTTTGATATACTGAGCTTCCAGTCTGAGTTTCATTGATTAGGGCATTATGACACAGCCGCATTACTGAGGCCAAGTAGCAGTTATATCTAAAACACTTGAATTAGATTAGGTTCACACCCCAAAAACAGAGGGTCATCCTGGTACAGTGGCAGGCTGGAGCCATTCATTTGTGTGTGTGTGTGTAGAGCTCTACAGATCCACATGGTTAATGAGATCATCGGGCCATTTCACCGGGCCGGCTCGGTGGGGTCACGGTCCGGGAGAGAGCTGCAGTCTGAGCCATTAGAGCAGGCCGCTGTAATGGAGACGGATTAATGAAGCACCCCAGCGCTCTTTTATAAAACGCTGTGCTATAACATGTGCTCTGCCATCGCTCCTGTTTAAAGAATGGATGTATAGTGTATTGCCTCCAGGGAGGGTAAGTATGTCTGCTGAAGTGTGAAAGCTCTTTTTTTCCCCAACCTGGAGCTTCCACACTGTCTGACTCCAAGCTTAACCCTTAGAACTCAGAGTGTATTAAAAAAATCTGATTTCGACAAATAAAAACGGCGTAAAACAGATGGTGGAGTGTCTGAAGCAGGTGGGGACTTCAAACAGCTCCAGGGACCTGCTGGAGATCTGCATGGAGACTGCAGTCATTTGGTCAGCATAGGTTTTAAGACGGGAGGAGGAGAGATACCATCTGGATCTGGCATTTTCCTCGTATTCTTCAGTTTATGAACAACCTCTTTAAGCCTTTCCAGGTTGATTTGTGAGACAGTGTGTTTTATCACAGCTTGCCATTCCACTGGTGCTGTAATCTATGACAGGGTCACCCTGTGAGGTCACTCTGGTGCGTAATTACCCTCAGTGCCTGAATGATAAGCACTGAAAGATCAATACTTCAGATCCTGACATCCCGATCCTTAAAGAGATCTCATCATGGAAAACCAAAAGAAATACCTTAAATACTGTTCACTCCATAGCCCATCCAGTCTATAGATTAAGAAAGAACAGTCTGTTTTTGAATTCACGATTTCGGTGATGTCACAAAAACAAACACATTTAAATGCGGTACTGTGCAAAAGGTCTAGGCACCTATGGAAATTGTTTAAAGCCATTTTTCTCAGTGTGTGATAATTAGGGTGTCTTTCCGATTGCAATGTTCACATTAAAATAAAAGCAAACAAACAAGAAAGAAGAAAAAAGTATCAAGATTTGCTCTGTGTGTAAAAGTCGATACTGTGTGAGCTGGTGAGGAGAACACAGGTTCGGTTCCAGATTCCTCCTCGGTTCCTCCAGCCATTGTTTGGATTTGTGAAACTCCATCAGCAGCTCCTGATTTAATTTAATGAAGGACTGATCAAGTCAAACCATGTTTCTAAAAGACAACTACAAGTAATACTGAACATACAATTTGTATTAGTATCGAACATACTATTTGTATTTCTTTATGTTTAAGATAAGATGAACCTATATTAGTCCCACAGGTGGGAAATTTGCAAAATAAATGTTTAGTAATATTAATGTGAAAAAAAAAACCCACTCATTGCCCGTCTGAATATTAATTTTGTCGGTGCTTAAAGGGGACATTTTATGCAAAACTCACTTCAGTTTTTAGTTATAAAACATGTTAATGAAGTCCTTTGCACAAAATCACTCTCACATGAAGAGAAAAGAGATCCCACCAGCTCTATTCTTGACAGTTTCAGTCCCTTTCAAAATGAGCCATTTAAGGGCTCTGTCCCTTTTATGCAAATAAGCTGTTGCTGACCACGCCCCACCCATCCCATGCTTACACTCTGTGTTTACCACACGTGAAACAGAGGCGCTATCCAACCATATATGTTCGACCCGAGTCAGACCCAGAGCGAGATGAACACAACACTTCATGAGTGACTTGCCTTTGCCTGTAGCCGTAGTGCACAGCTTCTTATGCGAGCTCGTAAAACAAGCAGACAAAAATGGCGGATCTTCAACGAATCTAGTGGGTGGGGCTCGACAGGTGAGGGGTGGTTCTGTGCAAATTTCCCCATTATTACGTCACAATAGGGAAGCCGTCCAAACGGCTCATAGAAGCACATGATTCCTGATACCAAAATCTTTCAATTGACAGAAAATGGATGGGTGTTTTTTTCGTGCTTGGAGTGTTGATAGGAGCAGCAGAGACCCAAATGGAAATACAAAAGGATGCACAAAGTGAGTTTTGCATAATATGTCCCCTTTAAGACTTTTGCACAGTGCTGTTTATCCTTGTATCCAGCCTGCAACAGCTTAGCCCCATTCATTTGCACGAAAGCTTGAAAGAATGCTTCAGTCTGGACTATTTTCTGAATGTGCCTATAATACAGGGTATCCAACCTCTCAAAGGTCCAGTAACAAAAGTCTGAGCGATAAAGAGAGGTCCGAAAATAATGATGGCACCTCATAAGGATTAGAGTCTCAGGGAAAAAATAAAATACAATGGAAAAAGCTGGATATGGGCATCAGTGTTTGCATCAGTGTTTCTTTTCAGTGCAAAAAAGCCATTCACACAAAATGGTGGGTAAGATTTTTGTGGCTAAGATTGGTGACCCCTAAGTTAAAGGGTCCCCTACCATCCTCAGTCTTATAAACTTTACAATCTTGCGGCACTCTTATAATGTGGAATACTACTTAATCCCATTTTTAAATGTTAAGCTACTCTGCATATTTCCAGTATAATGACTGTTTGTAGGTAATATATGGATAATTTTCTATCTCTGCAACTAGCTGTGTGAGCGTGTTTAATATTTGAACCCTAACCAGCTCCTCGCTGACTGCTCTCTAGAGCCAGAAGAATTCGATCCTTCACTCATCTCCCCTTATCTGCATCAGCGCAGGCATACTGACATTTCCGTGGGTCAAACCTGCAGGTCTGGTGTAAAAACTCTGATATCCCTCACTAATGAGAGCCCCCCCCCACTCCTTTCTCTCGCTCTCTCTCTCTCTCACACACATACATACAGACATGCACTGCTCCCACTAATGTCTGTCTTCCTGTGTTTGTTTACAAAAATAGCCTCTCGAATCTTAATGGTGGACAGGCTGACTTTATGCACATGTAAACAAGGAGCTAGGGCTTAAATCAAGTGTAGTCTCGCTGGGTGGTAAAAGGACTGTTGATTTTGCCAGTAAAGGCTACCTGAGAGACGAACTACTGCACTTACACACACACCCTCACACACACACACACACACACACACACACACACACACGTAACTAATTTGCATGAATAGAGATGCTGGCCTCCCGTTGCAGTCAAGGGGCAAACACACAGGCGCTGTATTCACAGCCTTAATGAGGTGGATAATATCACCTACATTTGAATTGGATGAGCCTCTTCAATTGTGAATGAAATTAACTTTTTAGAAAATATGCAAAGTAGATTAGCAATTAT
The DNA here is from genome assembly GCA_037974365.1 of Hydrocynus forskahlii. Lineage (NCBI taxonomy): Eukaryota > Metazoa > Chordata > Actinopteri > Characiformes > Alestidae > Hydrocynus > Hydrocynus forskahlii. Next base: position 3,900 of record JBBPCX010069732.1, on the reverse strand, counting down.
AAAAGACTGGTAAATGATTGTTTGTATTCTACATTGTGGGAGTGGAAAATGCCACAAGATTGTAGAGTTTATATAACTAAGATCATTCCCAAATGTGTTGAATCAAGATGCTCAGCATTAATTAATAGAGGAATAAAGGATGACTCGCTCGGGTTCATATTATCCGAAATTGTAGGAGAGCATTCTACAAGTTATTAATGTAGTTATTCAGGACAAATGTGGACACTCATGGACTTATTATCTTGTATTAAGGCCCCATATCCTACATCAGTCAAAGCCACGGACAGGTGAAGCGAATAACATTGATTATCTCATTACAGAACGGGTTAAATGCGGAGAATAATTCTGTGCTGTCCACATTGGGTGCTGTGGTGTGTTCACGTATGACAAAAACAGTCACTTTATTAGAAGGTGGCCTGGTCTGACAACTCATGATTTCTTTTACATCATGTGGATGGTTGTGTGCATGTCCGTTGCTTACCTGGGTAAGAGATGGCGCCCGGATGTACTATGGCAAGAAGGCAGGCTGGTGGAGGCGGTGTGATGCTCTGGGTAATGTTCTGCTGGGAATCCTTGGGTCCTGCATTCATGTGGATGTTATTTTGACACACACCACCAACCTAAACATTGCTACAGACCAACTAGACCAACTAGAACCATCCATGTCTATGGAGAATTTTAAAACATAATGAGAAGTAGCTTAAACCGACTATGGTATGATATGGTTTACCACGTTTTCAAAAAAGTGAGGAATGTTCTGAATTTGTGAAGGTATGGGCCTTCAAAAGCACATTTACAGGGAACTATGTGCACCCTGTCTCTTTTGTAGGGTACTATGTTCTCTCCCTGTTTAGTGCTGACCCAAAAAGTAATGAAAAGAAATCACAGTGTCTCCTCCTAAACTCCTGAGTCTGCATAACTGCTGACCCATCTGAAGGAGGCTCACTGTGGCCTAATTAGCCAAGAGTCCAACTCTGATAGCTTCAGATACACCCTGAAGCTGCAACCGGCTGCTGAGAAATAATGGCTAAAAGACTGTCTGACAGAACAGGACACTATTAGAGAGCAGACTCTTCTGTATTTATGTGGATATACAAAATATCATGTACTATCACCAAGGAGCATCTTGGTGACTAACTATGCCTCTTGTTTCTGCTTATTTATTTCAACTTCCCCATTTTCACTTGAAAAAAAAAACTTACTCTTATCTCCATGCCTTCCTTACTTTTGCCTTACCCTCTGACATTTCTTTGACAGGTGTTGTTTAGGTGTACTTAGCGTGCAGTAACTTGATTGAAGTAGCGGATGCTGATTTAAGTTTAGCTCTACAGGTTTGAGGGACAGATGTGGAACACTGGAGCAATGATGTACGTCGCTCTGGATAAGAGCGTCAGCTAAATGCCATAAATGTAAATGTAAATGTAAATGTACTATCAGGTAAGTATCGTGTACCTACTTTTCCAGGTAAATATTCACAAACATTAGGGGAAAGTACTTACATTTAGTCCCTAGTTCCTTTTTGGGGTTTAATTTCATTCTCTTCTGTTGGTTTTAGCTCCTGGCCTTGCTATAGCGTTACTATTGGTCACACCTCTCACCATGGGTTCATTCACAGATACACTAGATGGACAAATGTATTGGGACGTTAGCCCAAAAGTGACTTTAGTGACATTGCATTAAAATTCAGGAGTTACCTGTCAAAATACTGTATTCATCCAGGCTGTAGCTACTGTCGGTTGCACTAAATTACTTCTGGTCTTGTCCAGTTGCACTGTTGCTCTTGTTTTACTTGCATACTCATATATTAGTCTCAAATATTAGTATTAACTTGTAAACAATATGTTTTAGCTATCATAGTGCGATTTTATTCCTGGTCAAGCTTCGTTGTAATACATATAAAAACTTGTAAATCTATAAACTATAGTGCATTATGAAGAGTGTGTGCACTGATGTTTGTGTGGTTGCGCATGTAACCAGAACTGGTAGCTGGTGGCTTAGTGGTTAGGGCATTTACCCTGCGATCAGGAAGTCATGGGTTCAATTCCCAAGACTGCTAAGCACCTCTGAGGTTCCCTTGAATAAGATACCATCCCCACACACTGCTCCCCGGGCGCTGTGTTCCTGGCTGCCTGCTGCTTCACTTGGTGAATGGGTTTAAATACAGAGGAAGAATTTCACGCTGTGGTATGGTCACGTTCATATTGTGCACAATGCATTTCTGATCTGTCCTTTTGTTGGAGTTTGCTTTGTTGGAGCTTTCCCGTTTGAAAGTAGAACTTAGAGACACATGCTAAGCAGTGAATGACTGGGCGTCTTTGCATTCATTGTTTTGCAAACAGTCAATGACTTCTCGAATAGGACCTTCAATGGGCACATGAAGGTAACATCAGTAACCTCTGGTCATAAACACCCTCTTAAAGTCAGTTATTGGTCAATATAACAAGCATTAGCAGCCCTTCACTGAAGTGAGAAGGTCAATGACAACAAATGGCTTTTATTTTTTGCATATTGTGTCTGTTTCGCATACGAAGGTTGAGAGCCCAATTCCACAATCATGGTTCAATAGTATTTAATCAAGTCAAGATGAGACTCAATCCTGCAGTGTCCCACCAGCCTGCACCAGGGATGAAATTGCTCTTGAAGGTGACATGCAAATCCTACAATCCCCTCTTCCTTTTAATTTGCAGAGCCACTGGAGCGGCCTCTGTGAAGAGTCGGGGCGCAGACAGGCGGGTCTCAGGCCGCTGCCCCCAGAACTAATCCGGCCAGAGATGTCGCAGGGGGCTGAGGAAGAAGTGGACATTCTGGGTTTTTTTAAGGAAGCACAGGAGCTCCACTTATCTGAAAGAAAGAGCCGACAAAGGAGTGTGAACGGAGAGAAAGAAGACAAGGCTTGAAGAGAGAGGATAACGGGATGACAGGGATGACTGAGGCCGAGTCAGTGGAAGTTCGAGGCCACTTTACATACTTTAGAATTTTAAATGTCCTTGCGGTTGAAAGGACTGCATCCTGTATCTTTACTGTATTTTATTTTGTGGATTTATGTACAAAAAAATAGCCATAATAAATTTCAGCATAACCATTTTCCAACCTCTCTTTATCCCTTTGAATTAAAAAGGCTGTTTTTGATACTGTGCCTTACAGGACTGGCTTCCCAAACCAAGATTATTCCTAAGCCCTAATTAAGTGGGATCTTCAGTGGTGAAACACCACTGGGTTTGTAATTTAGTCAAATCCATGCACACGAAAGCAGCCATAAGATGGACATGTGTAAATGAGCTCTGTTTTAATTGGCTGAATTTAAAATGTCCCTCTGTGAGCTGTTTCAAAGGACTGCTGAAATGTATTTTGTTACATTAAGACTCAAATGTAAAGTAAAGATGAATACTGAGCTAACTAGCCAGCTATCCGAAGCTCATTCAACTAGCCAATGTTTTTCTATGGTAATAGTTAAAATGGTATTTTGGTAAAATAGTTAAAATCACAAAACAGTTTATTTAAAATGAACTGTTTTTGCAGCTTAATTTCCGTACATAATGTCAACTGTGTTTATGTACTACTTAAGAGTCTTTTATTTCATCAAAGTGAGGAAAAATTAATTTTACATGATATGGGCCCTTTAAATAGGACTTGTGGAATTCAGTTAAGTTTTAAAACCTTAACGGTTTTGAAGAGCAAGTTTTGCCCAATTAATAATTTAACGTACACCATAGGGACAAAAGTATTGGGACACACCTGTTTTTCAGGGTTTGGGCTAGGCCCCGTACTTCCATTGAAGGAAAATCTTAATGCTTCAGTAGACCAAGAGATTCTGGACAACACCATGCTTCCAACTTTGTGGACCCAGTTTGGGGAAGAACCTTTTCTACTCCAGCATGACTGTGTCCCAGTGCACAAAGC
>JBBPCX010069731.1:0-11137 GCA_037974365.1 Hydrocynus forskahlii | reverse complement strand
GTTTAGGGATACGTTTATCTGCAAACACACACACACACACACACACACACACACACACACACACACACACACACAGTATATGTAAGACGGATTCTTTGGTGGCACAGAAATGTAATAAAATTTAGAAAGTATGCAGTTAAATAGCGACGCAAAGTTGTTTGAGATGCAGCACATGGTTACCTCTCTAAAGTCTTGCTCAAAGTGCCTTAGCTGCAAACACTGCTCTAATTTGAGATGGTGTTTGGACCAAAACTGTTCAAAAGCATTTTCCGTCTCATCCAACTGAGCCAGTAACCTGTAGGGAAAAAACACGTTCAGTGTGAAGTTCTTATTCTCTCTTGTGGACAAGCTTCATCCAGCTAAATGGAAGTGGGAGAGTGAGTGAGTGAGTAAGAGAGTGTGTGTGTGAGTACATGAGTAAGTGAATGAGTAAGAGTGAGTGTGTGTGTGTGTGTGTGTGTGTGTGTGTCTGTGTGTATGTGAGTGCGTGAGTGAGTGAGTGAGTGTGTGTGTGTTTGAGTGAGTGAGTGACTGTGTGTGTGTGTGATAGAGAGTGTGTGAGTGAGTGAGTGAGCGTGTGTGTGAGAGGGACAGAGTGACTGAGTGTATGAACGAGTGTGTGTGAATGAGCAAGTGCGTGAGTTACAAGTGAGATTTGAAAATGATTTTCAGCAGAAATCACATAAGCAATTTAAAGAGCTGGCCTCATGGACAAAGATGGTTTTTAAAAACAATGTAATAGTCTGAGGTAAGATGCAAACATTGTTAAAGTGTTAACATGTGCTGCTAAAAGTATGGTCGATACGGATGCCTGAAATGGCTACTAGCTTCTATTAGTACTAATAGTCTATTATCTACACTTATATTTCACCAAAGCAAACATCAAAAGCAGAAATCTAATGTAGATTTTTGACCAACCCACTGCTTTAAACGAAGCCCCTCAATATAAAGGCCATGAACTGGATCATTTTTTTAATGCTTCTCACTTTTATACCCTTATCAGATGATTTTCTGCATAGGTGCTGCTAAACTATTGTCCTAAATGTGCTGTTTTATTTGCATTAATTAGTCAGATTTTAAAATCTGTTGGGTCTGTTATGTGGAACTGAGCAGGGCGTTTTGGAGAAGGTTAGGCCATGTTCTTAAAAACAAGTAAAGGAAACGGCCAGTAAGGAAACTGTTAGTGCAACAACCTACATTTACATTCTGACCTACTTTGCACAACATACAGGAAAATGGACATTTCTAAACAGTCTACTGAAAGGAAAAGGTTTGCTCATAACTGTTCTGGCAACCAAATTACAACTGAAACAAAATACAGTCTGAGCTGGCTGCTGTGAGATTATGCTATTTTTCATTCAAAACTGTTTACAATATGCTTACTATAGTTTATTACAAAGAAACCCTTCCATTTTTTTTTACAGCTTATTGAAATGAATTGCTCTCTGTTATTGCTGATTGTTTTAAAAGAGATTTTTGCGTTTATTATGTATTTGAATTAAAATTTGTATTCATACTGACTACAGTTCATGCATGACACCAAATAAACTGGCTGCAAACCTTTTCTATGGTTTTAGTCAACTCTGATTAATACCTTAAATGAAACACTACAAAATAAAAGTTAGTTCAGGTTAACAAAATCACAACGTCAAATAAATCCTCACAAATTCTTCCGATCATCTTCTACTGCCCTATTCCACTATTTACTGTATTTGTCAACATACTTGGCTATGAAAATGATTCCTGACGTGTATGACACAATAAATCACTGTGCCTTATTGACATGTGCCCAACGGTCCAACTGTGTTCAGAAGCAAAAAAAGGCTTAAGTACTCTTTTCTACAGAAGACGATACACAATTGCTCTGTGTAAGATTTATATCTATGATACATCATAAAAAGATTTGGAAAGTTTGGAAATGTCAGTCATAAGAGCAGATAACCAACAAGATATCTGCAACTTCTTTCCCACGCCCCAGCTCACAGTGTGACGTTAAATGACGTGATAAATTACAAAGTAAATGCTTATCAACCCACAGAACACAGCGTCGGTGTTCCTGAGATGCTTCATTCGATAAGAGATCATCTGATAATGCAGGTTTTGTTACATTTCAGACAAAACGATCTCAAACTTGTAGTCGTACATAAGATGTCCTGATAGCAGCTTTATCAGTATCATGGTTAAGAAGGTGGAGCATCATAGTTGCAACAAACCTTTCAACAGTGGTTTGATTTTCCATTTCATCTGGGTTTAGCTTCTGGTTTTCTGTTTTGCTGGTCTGATCTTTAATACAGGACAGCAGAGTGTTTCCTTGTTTCATTGCTAACTTCAGTTCATCCTGAAACAAAAACAAGACATCGTTTCTATAAATGTGCACTGTCATTTTCACATGCAGCCATTTTACTGTGGCACTTTTGTATTTATGTATTTTGGAATTTACATTGTGTTTTTTTTGGTCACACACTATAAACCACCATGAATGTGGCAGGCTGGTGGTTTGCGATCGCCTACCTTGAGCTTGTCATGTTTTTCTGTGTGATCTGTCAGTAGGTCTTTGGTGCACTGCACATCATTGGGTAGCTCGGTTTCCGCTAAATCTGCCCCAAACTTCTGTAGCATTTGGGCTGTGGTCTTCACCGTCACAGCAAAGTTTTCAATGGCCTAAAAAACAAGACATACATTCTTTCACATGTGGCTTTCATACGTATGTTAAACTTCTTAGTGACTGGGCTGCCGCAACAAACTCACACTTTGAAGGCAACCTAAATAAACTCACATTTTTAAGATGTTTACTAAGCCTGTTTACTAAAATAAAACTTTAATCCCTTCTAGAGACATCTATTGCACGCTCATACATAGCTATTAGGATTATACGTCTATAGAACAGACACAGCTTAGATAGCCCTAGTTAAAGGGTTCAGCGCGCTAATCATCTCTTTATTTCAGGGCGACCTTCCAGGGGACTTCATAACACATACACAAGCATTAAATAACATAAAGGTTACATACTTATTGCTTGTTAGTCAGCGTTTACGTATGCATTATGAAGTCCCTATGTAGGTATCCCTCAATTAAAGTGTTAATGATAGTTAGCACAATGCTGGGTCATTTTTTTATGTAAATGTAGAAAAAAAATCCCTTCAATAGACATAACACAGACAGCGGCTGATCTAGGGTGTTGGTAAAACTGCCCTCCACGCGGCAGAGAGGAATTTGATCCCGTCAGGACCAGCACGCCACGCTACACCAACAGAGCAACACTCAACATAGTGCTGGCCTACATGATTAAAATTCTAAGTCACTCTAGATAAACGCACCTGCCGTATAAATAAAATGTACATGTACTTCAGACAAAACTTTTAACAAAGTTATTTAATGCTTAAGCATGTTTTATGAAACCCTGTATTATTACCCCGTACAATGTGCTGGCTACAGAATGTCTGTGTGAACATTTTTTCGTGATTTCGGCCTGATGTAGCCGCTCTCACTCACTGTGCGGTGGTGGATCCACTGACTGTGGCAGTACTGCAGACTTCCCCCCAGCTCACACGTCAGCTGACCTTTATCCACGTAGCCGTGTAGATCTGACAGGGAGTTTACCATGACAATCTAAAACAAAAAGAACAAGCAGAAGTCTGTAGACACACCAAGATCCTTCTCCACCCCAGAGTAATCAAACCACACATGCACTATAGATCCGCTTCTAATTAGTGTACTCTGCTACTTTAAGATGCTCACTATTGCTCACAGGTGTTCAATTAAATGCAATTGAATTGCCAATGGAATTGGACGCTCTAGAGAAGTCACATGCAAGTCTAAGGTCACTATGCCCAGTAGCCCAAAAAAGTGAAATAAAATTGAAAAAGTAATGTACCTAAAGGTGCCACACTACGCTTACGATCTCTCCACTCAACTCACTACTTTGAAATACAAGCTCGGTTGTTTGGTTCTAGTTTGCCAGTGTTTGGTCATTTATTTGGTCAGTGTAGCTCATCTGGCCCATAGTGTACGGACAACACGGTTAATTAATCACTGAGATATTTTAATCACTGACATCCTTTTGCATCCCTTGCCAACATTGTTTGTTCGCAGCTGGTGTTGTTCACACAGCCTGTGCCTTAAGCACCATGGTCTAACAGCCATGTTACCTGGTGCATCCATGTACAAACATGGATTACAATGTCGGGCCCACAAGTGGATAACTGTATGAGATAATGTTGAAAAAACAGGGGTGGCTCTTTCTTGATCCTTTGGAAATAGAAGGGAACTAGAAAGGTATTGGCATATACCCTCATTTCAATAGCCAGTCCTGGAAAGTGCAGAGGGAAGGTTTCCATGCAATCCCTGCTGACTACGTCAGACATACTGGATGAGAACTTCACACAGAATCAGTCGATTAAAAACTGCATGTTTGACTAATTCAGTTACACGAGACAAGGGGAAAACGCAAACAGAGAAACTGGAACTGCATAAACCACAAACCACCTCTCACAGTACAGTAGAAGGTATGGGTGTTTCAACAGGCATGGTGGAGAAAGTGAGAACAGAAAAAATGTACAGAACAAACATTGTACAGAAAAAGGTGTGGGTATTTCAAAAGGCATGGTGGAGAAAGTGTGAATTAGGCATGCAGGCGCTAGACGAGTCGCAAATGTGATGCACACAGTCTGAATGAATTTGTGTATGTTACAAAACAGAATGGCACATGCACATTACTCCACATACGTTCCTTCAGGAAAACATTACTAAAGCATGCTTACCGGTACCTTCATTTTAAAGTCATCCCGATGTAACCGGATACCAATGTCGGCAATGGTTCTTTGGATAAAACGAGAAGGCCTCAGAACCAGCACTAACTGCAGGTTGCCTGGAAATGCCCCCTGTTGATCAAGAGCACAAGCATAAAAAGGCCTTCAAATTCTTTCATTTATTTATACATTTTTGTCCCCTAGAATCCAACACCAATGTTTTACATTACATTACACTGCATTACATTCATTTGGCAGATGCTTTTATCCAAAGCAACTAAAAATAAGAGGAAACGCTCAAGTTTCAGGACAGTGTGAGAATCAGAGGAGAGTACTGAGTCAGTGTAGTGCAAGAAGATCTGGTCATCTCCAAACTGGACTACTGCAACTCTCTGCTGACTGGACATCCACTATAGGTAACAAGACCACTTCAGCTGATTCAGAATGCAGCTGCGAGGTTAGTCCTCAATGTTCCAAAGTTCACACACACCACAGATTTACTAAGGAACCTTCACTGCCTCCCTGTGGCTGCTCGCATTAAAGGGGATGCAGAATTCACTTTAGTTATAACAGGTCTATGGGATATACAAAACATGTTCATGAAGTTCTTTGCACAAAATCACTCTCACAGAAAGAGATACCACCAGCTTCATTCTTCACAGTTTCAGGCCCTTTCAAAACAAGCCGTTTGGATGGAGGGCCCCCATGTGACATCAGGTGGGGGTCAATTTGCATGGAACCGCCCCTCATCTGTCGAAACCCCGCCCACAAGCCTGTTGCTTGTCACGCCTTTCAGCGGCCATCTTGGGTCGTTGCTGAATTCAGCCGTGCCTGACCACTGCAGTGGCAAAAACTCGCTCAAAACACAATAAAACAACCTCCGCTACTGGTTAAGGCAAAGAAATGAAAATACACCAATCACGGCATAAAATGCGTGTTTTTTTCCCGTATACGCTCTGCTGCGCCCTAACACCAGATCCGCCAGTACGTCTGCTAGTTTTACGAGCACGGACACGCCGAGCGCAGTGTCTACCGACACACCGATAGTGTTGTGTTCATATTGCTCTGGGTCCGACTCGGGGTCGAACATGTAGGGCTGGATACGCCTGTTTTCTGCCTTTTCCACGTGTGTTAAGTGTCCCAATACTTTTGGCCACATAGTGTATCTTACGCTTTCTCCCTCCCTTCCTTCCTTCAGCCTGGACACCATACAGGCTAGGACCACTGTCACAGACTGAAGGGATGGAAGGAAGGAAAGAAAGAGAAAGAAACACTTTCACTGGTTAAGAACATGGATTCCAATGTAAAATCCAGAAGTTAAACGCGCAGTTTAAGGGATGGGTGGGGCGTGGCCAGCAACAGCTTATTTGCATAAAAGGGACAGAGCCTGAGATGACTCGTTTTGAAAAGGACCGAAACTGTGAAGAATAAAGTTGGTGATATCTCTTTATGTGAGAGTGATTTTGTGCAAAGAACTTCACGAACATGTTTTGTAGCCCATAGACCTGTTATAACTTGTTTTTTTTAAAAGTGAGTTTTGCATAATAGGTCCCCTTTAAGTTTAAGTCCTTAACACTTGCTTTCAAGGCCAAGAATGGACTTGCACCCCCAAACATAACAGCATTGATCAAACAACGTATCTCTTCTCGTCCTCTCAGGGCTTCAGGCACCGCTCGTCTGGAGCCTCCGCTGCTCAGAAGAAGAGGGAGACATGCGTCGAGACTCTTCTCAGTTTCGCCCCCCAGTGGTGGAACAATCTCCCGCTTCCTTTCAGATCTGGAGTCCCTCGCATCTTCAAGCATCGCCTGAAGACCCCCCTCTTCAAGGAGCACCTTGGTGACTAACTATGCCTCTCGTTTCTGCTTATTCAATGGTTCTGGCGCCCATGAGTGTTTCTCAGACTGAATTTTACATATACTGGAATTTAAAGGTTACATAGCGGGAGGAAAACGCGAGGGCAAACTGTCCTCCCTGAACAAAGCTTAACTTAATAACAAAGACTACATACTGTATGAATCTTTCACTCATTGATTAATTTGATCTAAACTCAAAGGTTTTCATTTGATTAATTTCATCTAAAAACAAAGGTTTTTCAGATTTGAAGGCGATTTCAGTACAGAAAAAAGCTGAATGTACACACCGCTATCCGCGCAAGCGAGGCCTTCACCGAACTCCATTTGTCCCGTCGGCGGTCGATGATTATGATGAAGCCGATGCTGGCTGCATCAAGACTGAAAAGACAAATATTTAAATGAAACGGTTTTGAAATGAAAGATGGAGGACATCCCTAAACACACAAGTAGGATCATCCCTTCATTAAAAATGACTATTTAAAGATTCTTTAGGTTTCTGTAGAGAACTGTGAATGGAGAACTATAATATGTTTTGTTTTGTTTTGTTTTTTTAAGAAAATTGTTCTACAGAACTGCAAAATATGCAAAAAGGAGTATGCAGAGTGGGTAAGAGAGAAACACATTTAAGCAACGGCATAACCACAATGTTTCTCTGAAATACAGCGCTGTGAGAAGTATTTGTCCCTTCCTGATTTTTTTTTTTTGCACGTTGTCACACTGAAATGTTTCAGATTATCAAACAAATCTAAGATGTACAAAGATAACCCAAGAAAACACAAAATGCTGTTTTTAAGTGATGGTTTTATTTATTAAGGACAAAAAACTATCCAAACCTACATGGCTCTATGTGAAAAACTAATCATACCCCCTTGTAAAATCACAAAGTAACTTTGGTTAATCACATTGTTTGGAAAACTGAGTGCAGTTTCACTGGCCACACCCAGGCCTGATTACTGCCAGACCTGCTGAACCAGGAGATCGCTTAAAAAATAGGTTAAAAGATCCCAGAAAAGGAAGACATCATGCCACGATCTAAAGAAATTCAGGAACAGATGAGAAACAAAGTAACTGACAGTCGAAAAGGTTACAAAGCCATTTCTAAAGCTTTGGGACTCCAGCAAACCACGGTCAGGGCCATTATCCACGAATGAAAAAACATGGAACAGTGGTGAACCTTCCTAGGAGTGGCTGGCCTATAAAAATTACCCCAAGAGCGCAGTGACGACTCATCCAAGAGGTCACAGAAGAACCCAGAGCATCATCTAAAGAACTGCAGGCCTCACTCGCCTCAGGTCAGTGTTCATGACTCAACCATAAGAGAGAGACACGGCAAAAATGGCATGCATGGCAAGTTCCAAGGCGAAACCACTGCAGACCAAAAAAGAACACAAAGGCTCGTCTCACTTTTGCCAAAAACATCTTGATGATCCCCAAGTCTTTTGGGACAATATTCTGTTTTGATGAAACAAAAGTTGAATTTTTGGGAGGTGTGCGTCCCGTTACATCCGGCGTAAAAGTAACACAGCATTTCAGAAAAAGAACATCATGCCATCAGTGAAACATGGTGGTGGTGGTGTGACGGTCTGGGGCTGCTTTGCTGCTTTGCTGCTTCAGGACTTGCTGTGACTGATGGAACCATGAAGTCTGCTCTCTACAAAAAAATCCTGAAGGAGAAAGTGTGGCCATCAGGTTGTGACCTCAAGCTGAAGCGCACTTGGGTTCTGCAGCAGGACACTGATCCAAAACACACCAGCAAGTGGGTTCAAAGCACATATCTTTACACACTTGGGGCAGCTGGTGTCCTGGTGGTTAGGGAGTTGCCCCTGCTATTAGAAGGCTGTGGGTTTGAATCCCAGGACTGCTAGTGGCACCTCTGAGGGACCCTTGAGCCGGGTACCGTCCCACACGCTGCTCCCCGGGCGCTGTGTTCCTGGCTGCCCGCTGCTTCACTTGTGTGAATGGGTTAAATGCAGACAGCCGTTTCGTGCTGTCCACACTGTGTGCTGTGGTGTGTTCACATGTGACAGACATAGACCTCACGCCAAGGCTGGCTTTCTTTTCAACAGGACCTGCACTTACTGCATTTCTACACAATAAAAAAGCTTCTGGCCTTCTTCACTCTGTCTCTCTCTCTATACATTTACACAGAAGCTCCCTCTATCGGTCTCTCTCTCGCTCTGAAAATGCAGAAGTGAAAGTTACCAAGGTAGACGATGGGACCCAACTGGATGGCCTACGGTGCTCGAGAAGAAGAAGAAGTACCTCCCTGTGTAGAGCCTTGTCTGCAAGACTGGCGGCCCCAATAAACCAGACGCTTCCGTATTTCCTCTTTTTAATATAATCATATTGTGTTAGATGTCTGTCAAAAGCCCTATAAAAAGGCTGAGAAGATTCTGTATCATTGAGCATTGGAGGCTTCCTTCATGCAAGAACAAATCCGCCTCTGAATGGCGTAAAAAAACAAAATGAAGGTTTTGGAGTGGCCTAGTCAAAGTCTGGACTTGAATCCAATTGAGATGCTGTGGCATGACCTTAAAAAGGCAGTTCATGCTCGGAAACCCTCCAGTATGGCTGAATTAAAACAATTCTGCAAAGAAGAGTGGGCCAAAATTCCTCCACAGCGTTGTGAAACACTCATTGCCAGTTATCGCAAATGATTAATTGCAGTTGTTGCTACTAAGGGTGGCACAACCGGTTATTAGGTTTAGGGGCATTTTCATTTTTACATAGGGCCATGTAAGTTTGGATATTTTTTTTCCTTAATAAAATAAAATCATCATTTAAAAACAGCATTTTGTGTTTACTTGGGTTATCTTTGTCTAATATTTACATTTGTTTGACAATCTGAAACATTTAAGTGTGACGAACATGTAAATAAAAGTAATCAGGAAGGGGGAAAATACTTTTTCACAGCACTGTATGAACATTCAAATTATACATTTTCTCAAAATGAAAAATCAAAGGAGGAAAGCATGGGTTTGGGGCAGGTCACCTGGGTATGCTGGTCAGATACGTGACTACATTAATGAAGTCCTCCTCAGGAAGCTCGTTAAAGCCAGAGTATTCTGGGAAGGTGATGATGGGGGCTCCATCCTTTCCTCTCCCCCCTGTGTAAAAAGGAACATAGCTCTATTTCAAAGCACATATCTTTACACATTTGGGGCAGCTGGTGTCCTGGTGGTTAGGGAGTTGCCCCTGTTATTAGAAGGTCATGGGTCCAAATCCCAGGACTGCTAGTGGCACCACTGAGGTTCCCTTGAGCCGGGTACCGTCCCACACGCTGCTCCCCGGGCGCTGTGTTCCTGGCTGCCCGCTGCTTCACTTGGTGAATGGGTTAAATGGGTAAAATGGGTTAAATGCAGAGGAAAAAAAAATCACATTGTTCACGCTCTGTGCTGCTGTGTGTTCGTGTGTGAGGGGCGTTTAACTTTACATTTGACTTTCTAAAGACTCTGAAATCTGGGACTTCAAGTCAAGTAGGTGTCTATTGTCATGTCTACCATATACACACGGTACATATAAAAACGAATCAACGTTCCTCCAGGACCATGGTGCAACACAGGAGCAGAACAGACCAGAACACAAGACCACAAGTGCAGACCTGACACAGAGCTAGAAAAAAAGAACACAAGAGCAACAATTCAGTGTTCAACGTTTCAACGTTCAGCCAACATACAGTGCAACTGACAGTGGCTGCATTGAGGATAAATACAGTATTTTTACTGGTACTGCATTCTAGCAGCAGAGATGTGCAAAGATGTAGAACAGAGTTTACATGTGCAAAAAAATGCAGAACAGCAATAAATATGATTGTGTAATTTTAGAACAGTAATAAATATAATTGTGCAGTTTGGAGCAGCAACACGACAGAGAATGTTATGTTTTATACAGAATGAGCAGTATAAAAAAGATTATTTTCAGAGGTAATTAAAGTCTGAGTTGTTCAAGGGGGTAGGGTGGGGGAGGGGGTGATGGTTGTGTGTGTGTGTGTGTGTGTGTTTTATGCTTCAGTTCTGGTTGAGGAGTCTGATGGCCTGAGGGAAGAAACTGCTCCCCGTTCTGACAGTGAAGGCCCGTATGCTACAGAACCTTTTTCCAGGTGGGAGGAGGGCAGTGCAATATGTAGTGTAATTCTCCCTATTTTGACTCTGTAATATCCCTAACGTGAAAATATCACAATGAGCAATCGATGTGAAGCAATGAAGTAAGTGAAGTAACTATCCAGAGAAACGGTACTTCACCTTTGAAGGCAGACAGTAATAGAACATGACATGATACTCCATTTGAACCACAAGAGGGCAGCATTGAACTTAGTATTAAGTCTTAAGGGAAAGGAAGACGCTCCAAGTCCACAATGGGAAGATGGTCTGTGTACCCGGTGACTACACTGAGACTGAATCAAGTGACCTTTCAGCATGACCTTTCCAGAAAACAAGAAATGCACAAATCTAAGGATCACCAGCTGGTGTCCTGGTGGTTAGGGAGTTGCCCCTGCTATTAGAAGGCTGTGGGTTTGAATCCCAGGACTGCTAGTGG
>JBBPCX010069730.1:0-11138 GCA_037974365.1 Hydrocynus forskahlii | reverse complement strand
GGGTGTGTGTGTGTGTGTGTGTGTGTGTGTGTGTGTGTGTGTGTGTGTGTGTGTGTGTGTGTGTGTGTCTGTGTGTGACAGTGTGTGTGCAGGAGACAGCGTGTTTCTGTGCAAGATTGTCAGTGTGTGTGACTATCAGTTCAAGAAGTATGTGTGTGTGTGTGTGTGTGTCTGTGTCTGTGTCTGTGTGTGACAGTGTGTGTGCAGGAGACAGCGTGTTTCTGTGCAAGATTGTCAGTGTGTGTGACTCTATCAGTTCAAGAAGTATGTGTGTGTTTGTGTGTGTGTGTGTGTGTGTGTTGCAGTGCTGCAGTAACTGATCATTCCTTTTAATACACAGCTAATGCTAACCAGCACACAGTGTTGTGTAGACCTGTGTGTGTGTGCGTGTGTGTGTGTTTGTGTGTGAGACAGAGAAAAAAAGATGGCAAGTAAGAAAAGAGACTGAAGTTCTTTAGTCATTGTATCAGTCTGCTATAATCCCTGTGTGTGTGTGTGTGTGTGTGTGTGTGTGTGTGTATGTGTGTCTCTGTATGTGTGTGTGATGCTCATATTGTTCATTTCAATGAACATCAGTTTTAGCTAACATTGGCCCATGTTGCTGGTCCATGCCCTGTCCAGGTGTTCTATGTGGTCCTGCTCTTGTCTTTCTTTCTAATTGTGGTGTGCTAGGTTGCTAACTGTAGCTTGGTGGTTCTGTAGGTTAAATTACATATATACAGTACTGTGGAAAAGCCCCTTTCATTTCCTCATAATTTCTCTTTCAATCACCATGTTGTTGTATTGGCATATTTGACATATTGAGCAGAGTAAATGAAAGAAATGGGAACAAATGTTTTACTGCAACATGCTGCCCAAAAATACAAGGTTAGATGTGCTTTGTTCTGCTTGAATGATTCATACATAGGTCACTGTGTGGCTGAACAAACAAAAACATACCTCTGAAACTGGTCAGGTTCAGGGATAGGACTGAAAATGAGAGTCTTTGAAAGTCCTTCAAGAAGCATGGAGAACTGTTCCTCAAGACTACACTACAAATACAAGTCTGGATCTTTGGCAGCAAAATACATAAGTAGTCCACATTTGTTCCTCATACCTGTGAAGCTAGACTCAAATCAACATCTGGTCCCCACTTTGCAGCTATAACAACTTCCATTCTTCTTGGAAGGGTCCACAAGATCTAGGAATGTGTCTGTGGGAATTTGTGCCTATTCATTCTGTAGAGCATTTATGAGGTCAGGCACTGTTGATGAGGTCCGGGCTCTGTGAAAAGGTTCTTCGCCAAACTGTCCACAAAGTTGGAATCATTGCATTGTCCAAAATGTCTTGGTACGCTGAAGTATTAAGACTGCCCTTCACTGGAATTAAGGGGTCTAGCCCAAACCGTGAAAAACACGTGTGTGCCCTAATATTTTTGTCCATATAGTGTATGATGAAATGAAGGTGGTTCAAGACTTTTACACAGTATTGTAATGTTACAATGTATATAGAGCATTAGCTCATTTGTGTTATACTGAGTGATGGGGAGAGGGAGGACCATCCTATGCACCCAGAGAGAAAAAGGAGTTATACTGAGTGATAAGAAGGGGGAGTCCAACTGAACCGAGCCCGAGTCCGCCCTAAGCGGGTCGGTGTTCGGTACAGAGGATCACACTAGTGAAATGAGCAGGACTTCATGGGGTCAAACGCATTATTGACGTTACAGATCTACCAGTGTGAGAACACAGGTTTGATCTCTGTCCATCACAGTCCAGCTGAACACAGTTCAGGAGATGCTGTGTATAGATAATGACAAGTTACACACAAACACAGCTTTTTTCTGCCTCATACCTTATTCCCCTCGACCTCTCGCTCTTGTCCAGCTGCAAAGTCTGTTTTTTCTTATGTTTGAACGTGTACTGAAAGTGTGTGCTCCCCCACACACAGACAGACAGACAGACAGACAGACACACACACACACACACACACACACACACAAAAAATAGTAACTCATCTGTTGCTGCACAGTTCACCCACCTCCTTCTACCTCATTCATCACTAATCAGTTTCTGATCACAAGACTGCTGTCCAGATATTATTGGGGGGGCTGTTCTCAGCACAACAGGGACACTGACATGGTTGTGTGCGTGTGTGTGTGTGTAGTCCTGTTATGAGTGTAATCCAAAGATATCAAAAGTGGTTCTGTGGTCAGTGCTGCCACCCAAAATTTTTGAAAGCAGCTCTGTGGTCAGTGCTACCGCCCAGAAATATCAAAAGAGATTCAGTTCAGGTTTGCTCTCTTGGACATGGATGGCTGTGGCATCTCCGGGGAACTTATGAGCTGGAATTACACCCAGAATCACGCATCTTCAGATGAAACGACCAAAGAGTTCTGGAATGGGATGCTGAGGACCTGCATCTCCAGGGGTGAACGCCAGCTCGGTCTTGCTGGGATTTGCCAGTGGAGATGTCAGCCAGACACAGCGAGATGTGAAGTGTCAGAGGGTGTAGAGAAGAGTGTCGTTAGCACAGCAGAGGCAGGAGAAACCATGAGAGGGTGTTGCATCAGGGAGCGAGTGTAAAGAGAAAAGAGAAGAGGACCCAGCACTGAGCCTTTTGGGACACCAGTGGAGAGCCTGAAAGGCTCCTCTGCACCCTCCCAGATAGGACTCGAACCACTTCCATGCAGAGCCAAGGTTGGTGAGGATGAACATGAGGACAGTGTGGATCAACAAATGTGCTACAGAAAGGTGGAGCTTCAGAAGAAGGGTTTCTGATAAAGTGGCCGGAAAGATGAAAGAGATGGAACTCATGGGGTTAATTTAGAGTAACTGGATTTGGAGCTGAATTGCAGTGCCAGCAGTGATTCATCGTTAAAAATTCCTTTTAGTCCAGGATTAGGCTCCATCTGTGTATAAGAAACTGGCTGGAGAAGTATAAGGAGAGTGTGTGTGTGTGTGTGTGTGTGTGTGTGAGATCAGCTGCTTCTTCATGAGTGCCTTCATTCTCCCAACAGCTACTGAAATGAGCTCTCAGGAGCTGTGCCTATAGCCAGAAACAAACAATCCTGCTGTAATTAAAGACTGTGCAACACCATCGTTATCCAGTTTAATTTCTTCTTCCTCTTCTTCTTCTTCTCTTTGCTTCTTATTAATTTGCCTCACAGGACCAGCTCCAGGAGGTTCGGATTGAATGTGAAATAACTCATGGTTTCTGTATAGCGACAGCTATGTGTCTGATAGGTCAGAGTTTTCTCCATAGAGATGAAGAGAGGAATGCTCAGAAAATGGCTTTGCAAAAATTTGTAAAGCACCTTTTATTTCAGCTAACTATCAACCCTCTAGGAACCATGGTCACCACCTAGCAGTGCCCAGGCAATCACTTCCAGTTCCACAGAAGCCTCATAGCAACACCCGAGCAATAGCCTAAGATTATGCAGAAACCACTTAACAACACTTAGCAACCAAATGGGATATCATCAGAACTGCCTGGACACAATTTAGCAACCGCCTGGAACGCTTTAGAAAACACCTAATTCATGCCTTCTTGGAAACCTAAACAACACCATAGCAACCAGCTAAAAATCACCTAAAATATCTAGCAACACACAAACTATAGCAAAGCTTTCTTCAGCAAACGCATTTTTCTACGTTAATCTGAATCATATCTGACTGAAATGAGGAGAAAATGTGTGTAAACTGCAGATTCCACACTTTTACTGCAGATCTCATCAATGTGTGTAAACAGAAGTAGACTTTTAATTATGAGGTGAATTTGATGGAAAGTTGTTATTGTATAAAACGTAAAACCATCCGTTACATTTTTGCATTTTTTGAGGAGATCAACTGCACATTAACTGTGGAAAAAGTTCAGTAAGGGCCGTTATGTTGGTTGTGTGTGTGTGCAGTGTGTGGAACCCCGCCGGACGAGAGGGATGGACAGACGAATGGTGGTGTTAGTGAAAGGAGGGCTGAAGAAGAGCAGGTACATTGTGCCCTGCTTCCTCTTCGTGGAGGTGAGTTTATAAGCTTCCAAGAGTTCTGTGTTTCTGATCACCAACTGCCTCGACTTCTGCAGCCTGAGCTTGAAATATTTCAGATCTTCATTCATTTCTCCAGTCATTTCTCTATTCCTAGCTCCTTTCATCTCTCCGTTCGTTTCTCCATTCATTTGTTCATTCATTTCGCCAGAGGGGAATGTTTAGCAGATGAAAAATCACTTAAAGATCATTTAAACTACAAGGCAGCACAGCAGCTACAAATGTAACATTTCACCATTAGCGTAATGATCCTGATGTTTGTAATGATGGTGATGCCGGTATTGATGGTGATAGTGATTTTGATGATGCTGATGCTGCTGCTGATACTGATAGTGATGCTCTGGTAATGCTAATGTTGGTAATGGTGTTGGTTTTGGTAATGATGGTGATGGTGATGTTGGTAGTGATGGTGATGCTGGTAAAGATGGTGATGCTGGTAATGATGGTGATGCTGATGCTGATAATGATGGTGATTTTGGTAATAATGCTGATGTTGGTCATGATGGTGATTTTGGTAATAATGCTGATTTTGATAATGATGGTGATTTTGGAAGTAATGCTGATGTTGGTAATGATGGTGATGCTGGTAATACTGATGAGGCTGATGTTGGTAATGGTGGGGATGTTGTGTAAATGTAAAGTGTGCATTTGTCACACATGAACACACCACAGCACGGCACACAGTGTGCACAACGCATACTGTTCTCTGCATTTAACCCAAGTGAAACAGCATTGTGTGTGGGGGAGCAGTGTGTGGGGGAGCAGTGTTCGGGCCTCCTGCTGTTGATAATGATGGTGATGCTAGTAATTATGGAAATGCTGGCAATGATGATGATGCTGGTGATAATGGTGCTGCTGCTAATGACTGTAATGATGATACTGGTGTTAGTAGTGGTGATAATGCTGATGTTGGTAATGATGGTGATGCTGATATTAGTAATGATAGTGATGTTGGTGTTAGTAATGATAGTGATGCTGATATTAGTAATGATGATGATGCTGATTTTAGCAATGATGGTGACGCTGATGTTGGTAATGATGGTGATGCTGACGTTAGTAATAATGGTGATGCTGATGTTGGTAATGATGGTGATGCTGACGTTAGTAATAATGGTGATGCTGATGTTGGTAATGATGGCGATGCTGATTTTAGTAATGATGGTGACACTGATGTTGGTAATAATGGTGATGCTGATTTTAGTAATGATGCTGATGCTGATGTTGGTATAGATGGTGGTGCTGATGTTGGTAATGATGATGATGCTGCTATTGGTGATGATGCTGACACTGATTTTAGTAATGATGAATGGTGTTGGTAATGATGGTGATGTTAATAATTATGCTGATGTTGGTGGTGATGATGCAGGGAATATTGGAAGTAATGCTGATGTAGGTAATGATGGTGATGCTGATGTTGATAATGATGGTGATGCTGATTTTAGTAATGATGCTGATGCTGATTATAGAAATGATGAATGGGATTGGTAATGATGATGCTGATGTTGGTAATGATGCTGATGCAGATTTTAGAAATGATGATGATGTTGGTGTTGGTAATGATGGTGATGTTGATGATGATCTGTGTGTGTGAGACACCATGTTTCCATCAAACAGTTATAAACACAGTCCTGATGCAGCTGCATGTTAGTTTTAGTGTATTTCTGTTTTATTATAAATGATACACACTCTGCACCTCGCCGGTCGGTCTCTCTCTCTCTCTCTCTCTAATCCCTCGGTTACTCAGAGGACTGCCTCAGAAGTGCACTTAATTAAGCTCTCTAATTAAGCTCTGCGCTACGTTAGCGCATTTACTTTCTGATTGCCTGCCATGACAGGAACAGGCCCTGAGGGCAGAAGGCTTTGACCCAGAACAGCAGCTTTGATTTCAAAGCAGGTTTTAGCACTGATTCTGAGCAGCCCAGTGGTAGAATAAGCTCTGGGTGTGATGGACGTTTAAACTGTTTTAATCATTAGCAATGCTGATCTCCAGCTCAGAGCTCTAACCTCGTCACTACCAAAAGGTACTTAGTGTTAATGTTGGACTTGATGAGCCCTCGGTGCCTAAAAAACAACTCATAGATCACTAACTACTACACCACGTCACTAACATCACTGTTAATGACGATGTGATGTTATCAGTATTAGTGATTTTATGATGTTAATTATGGTAGTGATGTTTGTGATGGTGATAGTGATAATAGTGACAGTAGTGATGTTAATAGTGGGGATATTGGTGATAAAGGTGTTATCTGTGTTGGTGATGATGAAGTGTATGATGAGGGTGATAATGACCTTATCTATGTTGGTAATGGCAGTGAGGTTTGTGATGATGATGATCATGATGACAAAGATGATGATAATGGTGATGATCTAGTTGCCAAGATAAAGGTGGTGGTGATGTTTGTGGTGATGGTCATGTTTGCGTTGATGATAGTGACAGTGATGTTGGTGATGGTGGTGATTTTTATTCTGTGTTGGTGAAAGTGATGGTGATATGGGGATGCTGGTAATGATGGTGATTGTGATGTTATCTATGCTGATGTTAATGATGCTGATGTTTGTGATGATGATGTCGGAGATTTTCGCTGTGTTGTGATAGTGATGCATGAACGCGATCAATGAACGGTGTTCTTATTTTTTGTGAACCCTGAACTGATCTAATCAGTTTATGAATTATGACATTGAATGTGAGTGATTACTTTTAGTTATGTTCTTTTCTGAGCGCTTTAAAAGATATTGTCTGAATGTTGCGTTTTAGGCAGACGCGGTTTGTTTACATTTTGTGTTAATATTGTCTGAATTAAATGTCCATATACTGTATCCCTGCACCTCGTTTTTTTCACTTTCAGCATAACATGATGTGTTGCTTAAGTGGTAAGATCTATTCTTAACCTCAAAATTGGTTTTTAATGTAACTTATTTCTGTGATTAGTGGGATGACAGATAGAAGGAGAAGATTGAATGAGGTTCAGATAAAAGGATGTTGAATTGAAAAAAAAAAACTAATGAATGAATGTGATATAATAAAAACTAAAAAAACTAATGAACGAACGTGAACTAGTTCATTTTTTGAGCTGTGAACTTGATTTAAAATAAAAAAAATACTGTGAATGTGAACTAGTTCATTTTTATTTGAATGAACTGAACTTTGGACTAGTTCTTTTCAGTATAAACTGGCACAACACTGGTGATGTTGGTGATGATGTTTACTGTGTTAGTGATGATAGTAATGTTGGTGATGATGTTAGCTATGTTGGTGATGATGTTAGCTATGCTGGTGATGGTGATAGTGATGATGGTGATAATGGTGAAATCTGTTGTGATGATAGTGATGTTGGTAATGATGGTGATGTTGGTGATGATAATGTTGGTGGTGGTGGTGGTGATTGTGATGTTAACTATACAGGTGATAAAAGTGATGATAGTAATGTTGGTGGTGATTGTGATGTAAGTTAGTTGCTGATGGTAGTGCTGTTGCTTATGCTGGTGATGATGTTAGTGATGTTTCTTGTGTTGGTGATGGTGATTATGGTGATGGTGGTGATGTTAGCTATGTTGTGAAGTGAACATGCTGTTTTTAGTAATTCTATTCCAAGCACTTTTTCGTTCCTCCTCCTCCTCCTCAAGCCCCTGTTAGCACAGTGTTCCCTGCGGCTCACGATCCTTTGTTCCTCTTTTGCATCTCGTTACGGGATGTGTGGATGAAAGCTCTCCTTGTTCTCCCTTCTCCTCATTACTGCTCGTGTAGATCTCAGTCGCTCAGTGCTGAGAGATGGAGAGATGGAAAGTGAAGGGCTGGATGTTATCTGGACAGCGAATGTGTGTGAAATCTCTCTCTTTGAGTTTCTCTCCTGCTCTCAGGGCTTTACTGGAGCTCTAAGCCCCTCTGTCTCTCTGTCTCTGTCTGTTTCTCTCTCTCTCTCTCTCTCTTTCTCTCTCATGATCCTGTCTAACTCTAAGGGACTCCAGCCCTACTGAATACACCATGTGCCCTCATTCACATGAGGAGATTCCAGCAGCCAGCAGGAACTCACTTCTCCACTGTATAGAGTAACTACATAGACAACAGCATGACTATTACAGTTACAGCAAAAGCTCAGATCTCCAAAATACAGGAGACGGAAAATGTCCTAAGGTTTAATGGGAGATCAGATCCTGGTCAGATCCTTTGTCCAAAACTGCAGCCAGAGGTGGACAGATTCCCCTTCAGAATTTCGGTTCCTCTCAAGGTTCCTCCTGCTTTGGGGAATTTTTCCTCAGCTCACTTTGGCTCAGTCCTTGATTCTATAAAGCTGCATTCTGACAACATCCGCTCTAAAAATATGCAATATAATATTATCTTCCTTGAGAATAAAATTGAATTGCACTGAACTGCAGTTTTATAAAGGTTTGCATGCAGGAAAATGTGCTGTGCACTTTCAGTTCTAGCAACGCTGTTCCTCGCAGAAGCTGCAGTTAGTTGTAATCGTCTCTGTTTAAAAGAAACAATTCTTTTCTTCGTTGCTTTAACGAGGAGGTGGGGGGGGTAGCTCTTTTCTCCACATCCATTTTTTTGTCTTTTTTTCCGGAAAAAGAGTGAAAAAGTTTATTTTGTGCCCTACATTCACATTTTCTTTTGAATTCAGGAGTTGTAAAAAGTATCAGAACTGTGAAGTTGAGTCTAAGTTTGAATGAGTGGACCTGCTGACATTAATGTGCATTTATAGGCTAGAGGCTTTAAAGGGTCACTGTAAGGACAGTTTAAAGGGGCAGTCCACCCTAAAACTAGGTTTTCTGTAGCAACGAGTTATGTCCCTCAGCCTCATGCCCTTTAAAAGAATTCACCTCTTATACTACCAGTCAAAAGTTTTGGCACATACTCATTAAATACTTACTAAAAATACAATCAGCATTTTTTGCTAACAGATACATTTACAGTATGTTCATCATCTGAGTTCCTTTATTCGCCAGAAATGTCATGTTTTTTATTCATCACCACTGACCTACGAAAAGCCACCTGATACTAATACTATACACCTAATAAGACACCTTTCTTGACTTTGACATAGATTAAATGAAAGCAATGAGAATAAATGTTTTACTGCGATAGGCTGCAAAGTGTCTAAAGATACAAGGTGTCTAAATAAATTTGTTCCAACCATTCAGCACCGCTAGTATACTGGTCATCGTCTGATCATCTGGAATCATCAGCACCTGTTTCTTCACTGGTTCAGTCAAAGTTAACTGTATTGTCATCTCAACCATATACAAGTATTCAGAGAGACAAAATGGCGAAGGTCAGATTCCACAGTGTACATATGGTGCAATTATTCATACATATGTCACTGTGTGGCTTAACAAACAAACAAATAAAAATATTCCTCTGAAACTGATCAGGTTCAGGGACTGGACTGAAAATGAGAGTATCTGAAAGTCCTTCAGGAAACCTGGAGAACTGTTCCTCAAGATCACATTAAAAATACAAGAAACTCTGAATCTTTGAAAGCAGTTTATGAAGAGATGAGGGGGGAAGCTCAAGACAGAATAAAAAAATCTGTTGAATAAAAAATTGGTGCAGGAGTTTTGCTTTTACCTAACTGGCTTTAACCTGATTTTTCCTGCACCTCCAGAGTGTGTGTGAGGTATGTGTGAGGTGTGTGTTCAGTCAGGTGTGTTAGATTTTTGTTGCTTGTTTGATTTTGACTTTCATGCAGAATTGATGTGTGGTTTGGTGTGCTCTGTTTTCTCCCCGAAGGGTTACGGAGATGATTTCCTATTCATTTCTGCAGTTATTTTTAGCAGTGTGTGTGTTTGTGTGTGTGTGTGTGTGTGCGTGCGTGTGTTTGTGTGTCTCAGAACTTCTCGAACTCTGTTTAACTTCAGTTTGCTCTCCAGCCTTTGCTGTTCGTCACCTTCACCTACAAAAGGAGTCGATTCTCTGATCATATTAACCCCTGACCCTATTAGCTCCTCCTCTAAAAACACTGTCCTCCTTCTGAGCATATAAGCTCCTCCTTCTGTGTTATAGCCCCTCCTCCAATCATCTTAACTCCTCCTTTTGAACGTCTAAGCTCCTTAAAGACGCTGAACTTGGACAGCTGCGGTTCTGCAGGAGAGGAGCGCTGAGGAGGCACAAAGAGTTATGAGGTCTATCTTAAGTAGTTCAGCTCACAGTGGATACACACACACACAGACACACAGCGGCATTGTGTGGAGCGCACGCAGTGGAGGTGTGTTTGGAGGCAGTCAGGTGTGTGTGTGAGGGGCTGCAGTCCCCAGAGTGGATGCAGTCCTCATACTGGATGATCCACTTTCACACCGTCCCTCTGTCCTTCTGTAACTACACACACACACACTTTCTCAACTCTATAATATCCACCTGAAGTGGACAGTCTATGAATAGCCCCGTTGTCCCACTAAATAAAACTCATCCATACTCTCTCTCTCTCTCTATCACACACACACATACACACACACACACACACACACACACACAGAAACTTCTCACACACCACGCACCACCTGCCCCCTTCCTCTGAGAGAAGGGAAGGTTCTCTAATAGAACCCTCTAACAAAACACACCCCAACATCCATAACCTCTACAGATAATTTGTTTACATAGACTGTTTAGTTACTTTAGGTTGCTTTAAAGATAATTAGAATAAATTATAACAACATTTAATCATGTATATGCTCATTTTTAATGAAATATATTTCAACATAAAGCTTCGTACTGTCTGTACAGCACTGCTGTGCAAACAACTGCTCCACTTACGTGTGTTTTCATACATTATTCTTTAAGAACCTCATTAAAATAATATTATTTTATTTTCGGATTTAAATGAGCACAGAATAATTTCGTGAAGAAAACCGCTAAGAATAGATTGATACAGTTCATGCATGGAGCAGCAGGACGGTCATTTGATCATAAAGCAAAATGTTACCAAATGTAAATGTGTAGAATGTCTGCAGTACAGAATAAAACCAGCAGAGGACAGCACTGCACCATTCATTCTGTTACATCCAATTAGAGCTCTTACATACACAAAAGTTCATTGTAATATCTGAAATATTATACAATTAAATATCTTCTCTCATAAAACTAGTGAATTCAAGTGCATTTTAATATTTTGAACGAAGT
>JBBPCX010069729.1:0-11140 GCA_037974365.1 Hydrocynus forskahlii | reverse complement strand
CTCTGGGATATACACACACACACACACATACACACACACACACACTGCCCAACCCACACCGCAACTCGGGTAGACACACACTCACACACACAGACGCACTGCCCAACCCACACCACAACTCCGGTACACACACACTCACACACATGCACACACACACACACACACACACACTGCCCAACCCACACCGTGACTCCGGTACACACACACAAACACACACACACACACACACACACACACACACACACACACACTTTTAGTTCAAAACGTTAGTGTAACAGTGTCACAGAGATTTAAAGAGTTATTAGATTTAGATTTATTAGATATATTTCTTTATTAGATATATTTTCCTCTTGTGTTATTATTTGCAGTGGGACGTCCCATCAGAAACACAGCATTATTATATTCATTATCATTATATTGTAATGTTACATTATAATGATATATTATAATGTTTCATCTTTTTCTGTCCTGCAGTAGTTCCAGGAGCCGCCACCGTCATCATCATGGTGTGTGTGGGCTTCTTGGTCGTCATGGTGATCCTCGGTGTGTTTCGCATCCGCTCCATCCATCGCCGCGGAGACGGAGCCAGGGGAGGAGGCAAAGAGGGCAGCAGCCAATGGGACGATTCGGCCCTCACCATCATTGTGAACCCAATGGAGGTAAGGATGAAACAGAGCTGGGAGAGAACTGTCTCAAAATTAATCACACCCATCATTTTACATAACATACAGGACCCATGGGTAAATATGTTTGCTTTTAATAGAGATGGGCAATGTTTTCACATAAAAAAGACCAAAACATGTCATTGGATATTTATTAATTCTTTGTATGGGATGAGTGGGTGTATGTAGGTTTTTTGCACTTTGTGTTTTGCACTTAATTTTTTTGCACATTGATTAATAGAATATATGGCCTACTTTCTTCAGAAAGTGATTCATAGTCATAGTGATTGTTTAAGTGTTATCGGGCATGTTACTGCGAGTGACTGGTCTGACTGGGTAAATAGTCAGATTATTGCTGTAATGTGGATCTCTTTCTCCCCAGACGTATGAAAACCGCATGGGCCTGGCAGCGGACACGGAGGGGGAGGGCGACGAAGAAGAAGTGGTGGAGTCACCAGATGATACGGGCGACGACCAGCGAATCATAATCAAGAAGGAGGGAAGAGACTCCACCCCCCGTCGCTACTGAGTCCAACGCAACAAAATGCACATTTGAAACACGAAAACCCATGATAAACACACACACACAAACACACACACACACACACACACACACACACACACACACACACACAGCATTAATGTATTTGATATCAGCCTTTGTGAATGCATTGTCTCTGGAATGTATGCTCACACACACGCACACACACACACACACACACACACATATTGCACAATGCACAGCCAACGTTTAGTCCACAATTAACCCAACACTCAACGACGTATGTATGGCACAACGATGTAATTACTGTATGTATATCACGCGTCTAATCTTTTTCGGTGAATGTGATCATCGCACTGTATCTAAAGCCGGGTATCATTACAGACGAATGTAAAGTGATACTATAGAAATTCTCCACTTAAAAGAAAGTGCAGTGAAACTGAGGTTTGACCAGCTATGTCTTATTGTAACAGTAATGTCGACCCATGTGATTCCTATCAAGGCCGCAGTCACACTAGGCCTTCATCGCTTTGTGAAAAAGGTCACATTTCTCCAATTGTGCCAAAAACACGACTGCAAAACACGACAGGGCCCCTATGAATGGGAACCAAACGTCTCAGGCCAATTATGTGAGAACGTTGTTAACCAATAGAAGGCACCTGCCAGCATGTCTTCATTAAGTGGGGGTGAATGGAACCAATCCTGAAAATTAAAGATGCTTTTGGCCATTTATGGAAGAACTTCTTTAACCACTAGAGGGCGCCTCAATGAATAGAGGTGAATGGAAATGAACCAGAAAAATTGTTTCAAGCAATTTATGTGGGAACTTCATTGGGCCCGCCTTCGATATTTGACAAACGGAAGCTAGTGTGACTGGGCCTTAAGTTAGTTACTGTTGTTTTCCTCTGGCTATTTTCTTTCTGCTAATTACATTCCGGCATTCCGGTTCAGGCGACTTTAGCAAATTAGCATCCAGGTGTTAACGGTATAAGCTAATAATATAAACTCTGTTTTCCTCGCAGTCACAAAAACAATGGTACGGTTCTCAAAGACACACACACACACGGTGAAAAATCCCACACTACACACTACACACCACTACTCCACCCCTTCCCTCCGCTGCATCAGAATGTTTGCTCAGACCTGGGCAGTTTTGATTGTATTTAAATGTATGTAAATACAAATTACTACTATTATTATTATCATTCCTTTTTTGTTGTTGTTCCCATTGTTTCATCTCTACACTTTTTTTTGTATTTCTAAGATTTCTCTCATGATAATGAATCTGAATCCCACGACACGCTGTGTAGTGATAATGATAATAATAGTATTAGTAATAATAATAATAATAATAATAATAATAATGACGATTGGCTTGATGAGTGTCTATTTATTTGTGTGTTGTGTAATTTAAAGCAGAAGGCACATCGTGGTCATAATGCAGTGCTCCTCTTTCACTCCTCCTGTCTGACGTTTCCCTCCGTCCCTCACCTCCTCCCTTTCCTCCCATCTTTAACTCCTCCACCGCTTTTTCTTTCTGTTTTCTGAATGTACAGCTCAGCCCTCTCTCTCCTCTCTCTCCTGTGCGTCTCCTCTTGCTCTCTCTCTCTCTGTCTGTGTCGGTGTACAGTGGAAACCTGTCAGGCCTGTTGTTTTTTCAATGTGATATAAAGAATGGATTAAAAAATCTTAACATTATTACTATGGTTACTATCGGGACATTTATCTGTACTTCTTATTGATACAATGACATGGATTATTGACTGATTGTTCTTGATAACAGTCTGAAGTACAAAAAAATCTGTTCAAAGAGTTCATAATAAAAACACTCGGGTGACATCAGCACGTGATTGGTGGTAAATGATCATCAGTGGGGGGGGTGACCTTTAGTGTTGATAATGGACCACTGCTGGGTGACCTTGGGGTGACTGTTGGGATGATCAGTGGGTGACGGTTGGGGGTGACTATTGGACCATTGGGCAGGTAACCACTGGGTGACCACTGGGCCACTGGGAGGGTGACCATTGGACAGTTGGGGTTGAACATGTGTTGGCTGTTGTGGGGACCACTGGGCAGGCAACTCTTGGAAAAGGGGGTTGACTACTGAATGACCATTTTGGTTGACCTCTTGACAATTGGGGGGATGACCATTGGAATGACCATTGGACCACTGCTGGGGTGACCATTGGGGGAGTGATCACTGGACCATTGGGGATGTTGAATCTTGGGTGACCATCGGGGTGACATCAAACTATCAGAGGGTGACCACTGGGTGTCCATTGGACCACTGGGGTGGTGACCATTGGGTAGCTATTGTGGGTGACTATTGTGTATCCTTCATAGGCATAATTAATTTTCACATCAAACAGCCTGTTTTGGTAAAATCATGATCTAGAACATAAAAACACAACTAAGCCATGGAAAATGGAAAAGTACATAAATATACTTTACTGTACTGGGGGACGTCAACTCCCTCACTCACATGCCGCATTACTGTGTATTCTTCTGTCGCCTACATAATCTGTAAGTACGGCACTAACGGTGTAGGCCGAAACACTCGGGTTTCAATTTTTTTAAGTTTTAATGGGAGTGAATATCGTAAGCTTGAAACATATGTCAACACTGTTGTAACCCGAGGACCCACTGTATGTAATCAAATCCAGAAAACTGTGCACAAAAAATAGCGGAAAAACACAATAATTAAGTTTGTTTTCTATAGAAAAAATTTTCACTTACATAATGACAAACATGTAATTTAATGGGGGTCTTCAAACTTTTGCATATGACCTAATGAACTGCGTCACAACAAAATCGTACTTTGAAAAAAGTTCACTTTTTCACAGTGAGGGCCTTTAAACAGGTGGTGGAATGTGAAAATCTGGGTTAATGTTAGGTGCCAATGGTAGGAATGGCACTTTATGAGATCATGTGTGAGACAATAGTGATTGTCTCAAACCACTGGTGGCCTAGTGGTTAGGGAATTGCCATCAGAAGGTCGTGGGTTCGAATCCGAGGGCTACAAGTGGCACCACTGCTCCCGGGCGCCCTCTGCTTCTTGGTCAATGGGTTAAATGCCGAGAAAGAATCTCAGTGTTGTGCTGTGTCCACGTATGACTACAAGAGGCCACTTTACTTTAAACGAGCAGTAAAATCGACTTTTTATCAATTAAACCATTTATTTTTTTATTTGTTTTGTTTGTTTAATTTTTACACTCGGGGCCTCACCATTCTTTAGAATTATTGCTTAATGCACGATATGGTCTCATTTCTACAGAAAGTGATTTAAAATCCTGTTTAAGGACTATAGTCGAGGTTATTATTTTCCCCGGTGGATTCAGTGACTGCTCTGCCGTTGAACCTTACACAATCTGGACTTCAGACCCAACCCCTCAGCACAGCTCATACTGTTATGTATTAAAAACTCCACGTAGATGGCAAACACATCAAAGTACTTAAAGCCTTTCAAGTGCTATATAGCTGTGAAACTGCATTGTTTTAACTGTACACTATCAAAAGAGACAGATTTTAAAAGCGATGCAATGCTTTTTGCTGTCAATTTAGTCATTTTGCGTAAATTACGCCCCTCTTTCCATTCGACGTTGGGAAAACTGGCGTCAGAGTCTGCGCAACTCGCGTTCGTGAATATGACTGACGGCGTTGATGCATGCAGTGATCATCACTTTTCCAGCGCCTCGAAGGGTAAAACAGGTAAATAGAAGGAGTTTTGCGCACCAAGGAGGCCAGAAAAGGCCTACAGTGACAGCCAGGGGCTTCCTAAACGCCTCTGTTTTGGAAGTAGACTCAAATGAGCCTCTTTGTGTCTTGTTTTTGGTCAGATTGCTCGATCCAGCGTCAGTGGAGTGGAGGAGCCACTGTGGGCTAGAGGTGAGGAGCTAATTTAGCCTTATTTACCTTTATTAATCTCTAATTAAGTCTGTCTGTCTGTATGTTTGCTATTTTTATGCGTTTTCTGACTTGTGGAACAGTTAAAGAAGATGTCAGTGTGTTTTGTTTTGGTACTACTCTTGGAAGTGCCTGTGGATTATTAGCCAGTTTGGCTAAAGTAAGGTTATATACGTTAGTAAATGACGTGACAGGCAAGGAGAGGAAAATATAACATAATTCAGTCCTCCAGGGACATATAATTAATTTACCTGACTTGTCAGCAAGCTGTATTTTTTGTATTTTAGCTGTTTGGCCGAAGGTGAAGTTAGCCTTTTTCTAATTTTCCCGTGCCACCTTAAATGGTGCAGCTAATATTCCTGAACCATTTAAGGTGGAACGGTAAAATTATAGGGAAAAAAGCTAACTTCAGCCTTGTACGCAGGGAAAATGAGCTAAATTGTCAAGATGGGGATGATAACTGGAGATATGTCATCTCTCCAGTTTGGTCCACTAATCAAATAGCTAATTTATTTCATTATTTAGCTACAAGCAAAGTCGTTAATTGTGTGTTTGATTTGAAGTGGTTCATTGTAGAGTCTTTGCAATAGAAATGAATGGAACCAGACGTCTCCAACACAGTCACTTAATTCTCTATGGACCCCCACGTGTCTCTGAGTGTTTATATGGATGATGATGGTAAAATAGTGGAGAATCTGAGCTAAAGCAGTTTTCTTTGCCTCGTGGTGAATTTTAGGACCAAAAGTATTCCAAATCTCAGACATCAGGCATGGAATAACGTTCTGTGAGGGGTCTTATAGAGGTAGATGTGTGGTTCCATTCACCACCACTGTGAACAGTTCCTGACCCTGGAATAAGACTTTTATGTTGGGTGTCTATCTCTTTTCTGATATGCCCACTGACTAATCGTTTTAGACTTAATCAGATTATGCGACATATGTTGATGCCAGTGGAAGATTAGGAAAGAGGGACAGAGATAACAAGGAGAACGGGGTGTGATAAAGAGTATGAATCAGCAGCTTAAAGGCCTTGTTCAGAAGTAGCTCTTGAGTTTCCGTGGTCAGTTGCAGCTGGCTCCCGACCCTGCTAGAGCAGTTATTAAAGTTACAACGGGTAAAATGTACTGTGTGATGTAAGTTTTCTCACATTCGCACTTTCTCTCTTCTCCAGAAACACACTGGTGCTTGTCGGAGCCTGACCCTGCGTTGTCATGGCGATGCGGGAGCTGGTGGAGGCGGAATGTGGGGGGGCCAATCCCCTCATGAAGCTGACGGGGCACATGACCCAAGAGGGTGGAGCTTGGAGACACAGATCGACGCCCACCGTGAGTTTTCTTGTTGTTTGTTGATAATCAGAGACATTAAGCTCCGCCTCTTACTACCTGACGTTAACAGCAATGAACTGTTTACCATTAATTGCTGTGTGATGTGATTATAGTTTAGACCCAGTAAACATAAACTTTTTTTTGTCACTGAGGGTAAAAAAAAAATAAAAATTGGGGGGGATTGTTTTCTGGGGGCAGTTTCGCAAAGTTAGCCTGATAATTTTAACCTCAGTTTAACCTAGCTCTGGATAGTGGATCATCACCATGGCAACTTATACTGGACCTAACCTAACCTGCTCCAGGGTTGGTTACGTTCAGGATTTCTGATCAGGAACAGCTCTTGGGCTGACGGGGCAGCCTTCTGATAGAGTTACTTTTTAACATCTTAAACCTAAAACACTGTACAAATGTACAAATTACTGTGTTTTTTTCCTTATTTGAAAAAGCTGCTTGGCCCCATGTTTTGCGTGATTGCCATAAACATAATTCGATTAGTCATAGCTTGCGTATTTAACCATGTGTTGATGTGGAAAGTTGTTAAGCCGTCAATAAACTACTTGATGTGTTTGTTAGGTTTTTCTGAAGCTGAAACATATACAGGAGCCCTGGCTAAGTTGAATACTCCTGGGTTCCTCAGGGCGATTATTCAGGAATCTTCTCAGCTGGGTCTCCTGAAATGCTTCATGAATTCTAGTTTTCCACCAGCATGTGCAGAAAGCAGTGTTTCATGTCACTCATTTTTGAGAAGAGGCTGTATA
Source organism: Hydrocynus forskahlii (assembly GCA_037974365.1). Taxonomy (NCBI): domain Eukaryota; kingdom Metazoa; phylum Chordata; class Actinopteri; order Characiformes; family Alestidae; genus Hydrocynus; species Hydrocynus forskahlii. Next base: position 3,991 of record JBBPCX010069729.1, on the reverse strand, counting down.
CAAGCTTTCTGGAGAACTTACTGGTAGTAATGTAATGCGATGCTAGATTAGTCACAGATGTGTTCGTTGTTTGGAATCTTAAATCTGGAATACTTCACCATATCCTCGTCTTCTTGTGACTCTTTTTCCTCTTAGATTCCACCGACACCAATTGAGATCGCCACAGAGGAGGAGGTATATATTTTGTTTAGTTGATATATTTATATTCTTTTATGAACTATTGCCGTAAGAGCTGTGTAAAAAAAAAATGAAATGCCTCCATATGTGTTGAGTGCAGTAGTGTGTGTAGAGCAGCTTTTCTGTGTGCTGTATTCCAGCAGAGCCACACATGCACACACTGTAAGAAACAATAAGAGAAGATAATCCTTTATTAGTCCCACAAGTGGGAAGCAATGCACTTACATCACTATTTTAAATGTTGCAAATGTGTAGTTTAACATGTGGTGTGAAGTTTAACAAGGTATAATAAATTATTTATATGTATTATTTTTACATTTTCTTCAAACATTGTTTTAATCAAGTGTGGTCAGTAGTGTATTAAACAATAGTGACCTGCACATTTTACACAGACACACTCCCACACATTACAAAAGCAATACATATACATATACAAATATGCTGCGTCTTCTTTTTTCTTTTGTGCTGTCCACCTGTTGGACAATGAAGGGTAAACTGTCAATCATTTTAGGACATCTGCTCTAAATGTCATTATTTTATTAAAAAGAGCTTATTAATTGTAAGAAATGCATTATACCAGGCACTTTGTTTGTTTACTAAATTTTATCAATGCCGAACTTACATTGTAAACTTGATCTAGATCTGCTCTAACACAACAGGGAAATGAACCTGCTAGATGGCAGGAAAGCATAAAATGCTTTGATTTCATGGACAGCACAGAAAAACATTCGCTGCGTTTCTGCAACAACACTGATGGCACCTTTTATTGCAGCTGGTGAGTGAGTTTCTCCAGGCGCCCCCTCGGCCTCCTCACAGCTTCGACATGGGCCAGCTTCTGGAGGAGATGCAGCAGATCGACCAGCAAAGCTACAGACAGGCTCCACAAAGAGGTAGCACACACTCACACACACCATATAGACTAGACATGTGCTGAATTAGACCATCTGAGACGCTCCAAGCTTATTTCAAAGGCCTGTCCCGTATGGGCTAAAGAAAGAGAAACACCTTAAATTGGTCGACAGACACAAACACACTGGTTAAAGGTGTTTATCTACCAAAACAGAATATACAAACATACCTGTTTGCCACTTTTTGGCTTCATAGACTTGCCCTCAGAAGTGTGACTTGTCCAGAACATCAATTTTCAGGATTAGACTGAGTTTTACAATCTTCACCCACTTTTAAAACGTTTATATATAACTCAGAAACTAATTAATACACGTGCCTCAGGTTCTCCATCATTGACCCAAAGAAAACGGTAGATTCTATGAAGTTTCGAGTTCTTAAAACACTGCCTGAAAGTGTAGTTTGCACTTATGAAGTTCAGGAAAGTTTCTGTCACCATTAGGAGTGTGTCTCCTGCCAGTGTGTGAGTCATCTGACAACAAGCACATGGAGGAGTGGAAGGAAAATATTTGTGTGACAAACTGACCCAGGATCATTTATGGTGATGTTAGAAACAGTACAGACTCGTGTTAAGGTTCCACTATCATAACATTGTAACATAAAATGTAATACATGTGTGTATTATATATGCACACACTTGTATGTGTGTTGTGTGTGTATATAGCAAAGACAATTACATATGTGTATATAGTGTCTTTGCTAGTAAAGTTAACATTTCAATAAATACAAACAAACAAGAAAGCAGTAAAAAGTATCAAGATTCATTTTGTTTGTAAAACAGTACTGTGTGAGCTGGTGAGGAGAACACAGGTTCGTTTCCAGCCTCGGTTCCTCCAGCCGTTGTTTGGATAATGAAACTCCATCAGCAGCTCCTGATTTAATTTAATGACGGACTGATTGAGTCAAACCAGGTTTCTGATTATACTACAGTAATACTGGACTTCCTCAAGAACACACTGATATACTGAACAGAACATCACTGTTTACTGTAGAATGTTATTTGTATTGTTTGTTTTTTAGGTTTATTTAATGTATTTAGTAATATCACATTTAGGAAATGTGGAAAAAAAATGCACTGCTCATCAAAGCAGTTTTTAAATATTATTTTCACAGGTGCTAAAGACTTTAGCACATTACCATGTGTGTGTAAATATGTATGTATGTGTATATATTAGGGGTGTCGAATTAACGTGTTAATTTTGATTAATTAATTACAGAAACCGTAACGTGTTAAAAAAATGAACGCTGATGAATCGCACCGCGTGACTTTGAGCCCCCGCCCTGTTCGGGCTACGGGTGCTCTGTAGAAGGAAGACGAGAACGTGCTGCTCGGCCCGCTGAGTGGAGAGTTTACGTTTAAAAACAGAACGATGGAACGGTTGATAGGAGTATCGTTATCTGCAATTTCTGCAATAAGGAAGTGTTGTATCATTGGAGTAGATCACATGTAAAATGTCACCTCAGCGCAAAGCGTTTAGGAGTAAACCCGGGGGTCCGAGCCAGAACAGCCCGATACCGGCTTGAGATGCCCTTTATATTAACCATTATATTAGTGGGCGACTTAGTGGGAGACACCACATGCGTGTATATATTAAATAATGTGTTATATAATGTGTTTGGTGTGTGTGTGTTATGCTTGAATACATGCTACAAAGTAACAAGTATTAATAATTTAAAAAGAGATGTAGCGTGTTGATACCTCCTGTTTTCAGCTCCAGATGTAGCCGCTTTGGCGTTGTCCGGCGACTGGGCCGCAGAATTCCTGTCTGGGGCCGACTCTGCCACGTCTCCTGGCCAGCCGGGTCTGGACACCGCAGATGCTGACTGGACTCGAGAATTCATCAATGAAGTGACCGGTTAGTCCCCTAGACAGCCTCTTTCACACACCAACCTGGGATTCCTGTGATGTTCAGGCTTTGCATCATCACACACGCAGCCAAAACACAGTTTAGAATCATGAACAAAATATTCTACCGTGATGTTTTCCCTCGGAAAACCAATTCACCTCTTTAAATCCTGCGATACGTTTGATGGGATAAAACCGATTGGATTTTGACTCCATCTCCATCCTCACACCTAAACCCTTCCCATTTAACACTGTGTACCATTTACCTTGGGAGCTGAGAGCGTTTCCAGTACAGCAAGTCAGAAAACCGGGTTCTCGCCAGGTTAGTCTTTTTTAGCAGTATTTGGCTGTATTTTTCATGTAGAAACCCCACAGAAATATGTCCACAGATGGTCAGCACTGTGTCCCCGAAGTGCTAATAAACAGTTTTTTTGAAACTCTCGCTACTGCAGTTGCACCAAGCAGCCAAATTGGTTGGTGAGGCTCCTCCTACTTTCAGAGTCAGAACTTCAGATTTTGTTCCAGTTAGAGTTTTCTCCTAGGAACTGACAAATTCCAGCTTCCCAGTTCAAACGGAAAACTCTTTATACTTCCAGGTAAAATGTGTGAAAGGGACTCATGACTAGGATCTGATTTTCAGAGTGTGCCAAGAATATACAACAGTGGTGGATTTGGAAATACATGTCATATAGTGCTCTCTCTCTGTCTCTCTGTCGTTCTGTCTGTCTCTCTCTCTCTCTCTCTCCCTCTCTCCCCCTCTCTCCCTCTCTCCCTCTCCCTCCCTCTCCCTCTCTCTATCTCTGTCTCTCTCTCTCTCCCTCTCTCTCTCCCTCTCTCCCTTTCCCTCTCCCTCCCTCTCTCTATCTCTGTCTCTCTCTCTCTCCCCCTCTCTCTCTCCCCCTCTCTCTCCCCTCCCTCTCTCTCCCTCTCACTCTCCCTCTCTCCCTCTCTCTCTCTCCCTCTCTCTCTCTTTCTCTCTCTCTCTCCCTCTCTCTCTCTCTCTCTCTTTCTCTCTTTCTCTCTCTCTCCCCCCCTCCCTCTCCCTCCCCCTCTCTCCCTCTA
>JBBPCX010069728.1:0-11141 GCA_037974365.1 Hydrocynus forskahlii | reverse complement strand
AGAGACAGAGAGACAGAGAGACAGAGAGACAGAGAGACAGAGAGAGAGAGAGAGAGAGAGAGAGAGAGATAGAGAGGGAGCTGCCGGCCTCAGAATCAGAAGATTGAATCCACAGTGCAATTTTTTTCCAAACCTTTTTTTGCCCAATAAACAAAGATTTTGTGTCTCCAAACAGCAACCACACAATTACACTTTACACTTTCACATGGAAACATAGTTATTATTGCTGAGCAAAACAATTATTGCTGACCATGCAGACTTACTCTTTGGAGGTCCTTTCCGTTTGCGGGAGGTTTGTCCAAAATGGAATTTGGTGACCGTCTCCACCTCTTCATAGACATTATCACAAACTTCATACAGATCTCCTTGCTGACTGAAGCTGAAAGAGGACCTTCTTGAGTCAAATGGTAAGAATGTATAGTAGCTATGACTGTATAATAGTTTTCACTCCTAATATCATTGATGTTTTAGGATCAGTAAATGATCCTAAATCTAATCAATTTAACATGATTTTGAAAAATAACTGCATATTAAGAAGTGAAGTGACTACTGGTCATACGTGAACACATCACAGCACACTTCCTCTGCATTTAACCCATTCACCAAGTGAAGCAGCAGGAAGCCAGGAAAACAGCACCCGGGGAGCAGTTTGTGGGGATGGTACCTTGCTAAAAGGAACCTCAGTGGTGCCAACAGCAGTCCTGGGATTCGAACCCACAACCTTTTGATTGCAGGTGTAACTCCCTACCAGTAGACCAAATGACTATAGTCTTCATCCTATAGTCTTGTGTCTCTCCAGAATTTCACTTATGTTCATATGGACACCAAAAACATTTTACATGACCATTTTCTCCAATTCTCTTTATCCCCTTTAAAGCAAGCTCTTTTTTAACAGTGCATTTAAGGCTTTGTCTTAGGACTCAACTAAACTGTTCTGAAGCACTCCTACACTGGACATGAGTGGGTGGGGCTAAACTGCTAAAGGCCAAAAAGGCTGACGTTTTTAAATAAGTTGGGGGTTTTGTGCCCTCATAAAAACAACAGATTCAGACGAGGCTGTTTTTGTAGCTGTTTCCATTTTCGGATGGAACAGATGGGGTGGGGTGGGGTGGGTGGGTTGACCTTTACATTCTGAAACATTAATTTTCTATTTTAACACAAAAAAGCAAAATGATGTGGGCCTTTTAATTCCACTGAAGTGAGTTTTTGAGTGAAACATTATTTACAACACCTGCTCCCTCACCTTGGCTCTGAAGGAAGTTCACTACTGTTGGAATCGGTCTGAACGTTGTGAGCTTGATTCATGGAGGTCTCAGAGGTCACAGGCCTGGGAACGTCAGGTTGTGGTGCTGTGGCTGACCATGACTCAGTCCAGAGCTCTGGAACAGCAGGCCTCTCCAGAGGAACCCCAGCAGCTTCTGTAGGGAACAACACATACTTCTGAAGGACCTCCCCACATCTCTGAGGGTTTGGAACATACACATCACTCGCCTCTTCTGGGTTAGGTGGAAGAAGCAAACTATCCAGCGGCGGCGCTCCGAACTCGGTGACCTCCAGCTCCAGGGCGCGGAGGTTGATGAGATTCCCATTTAAAGCTTCAAGCACAGACGCCTCAAAATCTGGAAATTCTGGAGCCTCAAACTCAGGAGGCAAAGGCACAGCCCCGTCTTCAGGGTTCACAATGTCTGCCAGTAAGGGGGCATTAACATTAGCCAGGTCTGAAACAACAAAAACAAACTTTTACAGCGTGTCTCCAAAAACACTGCTTTTCTTTATTATTGAAGTACAATTTAAACTTAAATTCATAATTCCTCAACCAATACAACTGGCTTGTAATTCATATTTTCTTCAACTGATTACATGTTTTGTTGATTTGTAAATAAGAATTTGGGACAATAGTACTAAATTTAAACAGAAAATACAATTTAATGTTTAAAAACAAAAACAAACAAAAAAACAATGGGTGACTCCAGCTCTACATCATCAAACAGAAATAAATCATCATGGTATTTTTTCTGCATAAAAATACATAAAAAAAAAAAAAAAAGAACAAAATATAATGAGCCAAGACCAGGGGTGCCAAAACCATTGTCGTATATATGACTGTGCTTGTATGTATATAAATATATAAATAAAATGATTAAATAAGTTATTCATTTCAATTAATTCCTGTTTTGTTCTACCACCAAAAATTCATCTTCATTATTAGCTGTAGTACACCATGTTTCCTTGTTACTAAACTGTATTGAGAATGCATTTTACCAATAATTTAAAAACACTTACTCCTAGAGGATATTTCAGTCCCATTTTCCTGCTCCAGCGTTCGAGTGTATGAGCTGAGGTCCACCTGCGGGGGTCTGAGTGGTTTCTTGGGCAAAGGCCCCAGAGATGCCAGGTCTGGAAGGGGTTTGCGGGCTGGAGGTGTATCAGGCATTGCAGATGCATCTTCAGTCACATTCAAAAAAAGAAGACTTTCGTGAAACATCATATTTATGACACTCATGTCCATTGTTTCTCTAACAGACTAAGCCTAGTTTTTGAGCTTAACACTAATAGTGTTGCACTATTTAAAATTCTACTTAGTCTAGACTTAGGCTTAATGTGGGTCTTGGAAACTGAACTGCATATTCATTAAATTAGAATACACTGAATTTACATTAAAGTATAATTTAAAAATCTATTTTTATAACCAACAACTCATTCTAAATGGGAATTCATTTAACTGGGGCTTGGATGAAAACTAAAATGACACAAAATTGTAACATCGAAAGAGAGGCCAAAAATAGGATCCATTTTAATGCCGGTTATCAATAAATCGATAAGTGACTCTGGTTCTACAGCCTCAACCAGAAATAAACTTAAACATGACATTTTTAGTAAAGTTTGCTCCCCATTTTCTATCATTAGCATTTTGAACATATTGCTATATAATGTTGGGAAAAGACCTTGAAATGACCAGCAATGTTAAGATACTTGTACATCCTTTATATATGTACCAAAAATGAACTTCACCAAGCTAAAGATTCTCAATTTCATAATCAACCAATAAAAATGGCTTGTAACAAATTATCCTTTAGCCAATTATGTGGTTTGATGAAATAATTGGGGCTGGGATGAGCAAATTTGGGGCAATAAACTCAATACATTGGGGCAAAATCGCAACAAAATATGTTGTAATGGTCATTATCAATAAATCAACTCCAGCTCTACATCCTCAACCAGAAATAAACTTAACCATGGCATTTTCAACATATTTTCCTCCACAGTCTCTATTAGCATTGTTTAACATACTGGAAATAAAGATTCAACAGGATGAGACTAGAATGAAGAGCTTAACATACTTGCACAGCCTTTATATATGTGGCAAGAATGAACTTCCCGAAGCTAAAGATGCACCAAAAAACATTATAATGCCAGAATGAAGGCCCTGAAATGACCAGCAATGCCAAGATGCGTGTAAAACCTTCAAAGTATCAAGATTGAACTTGCAAAAGAGACACCTGCTAAAGAGACACCAAACTGGATGGCTTACTGTGAGGAAATCCATTGAGTGAAGATGAGGTGGTATCAGTAGGCAAGGTAACAGGGGGGCACCCCGACTCCAAGGACCTAGCCTCATCATGAACATTTTCATAGTCTGCTGAAGGAGGGGAGCTCTCAGGGGCACATTTACTGGTGTAGAAGCTCTTGGGTCTGGCATACACCAACAGGTTCTTGGGAGAGAACCTCTTCTTGGCTTTCTCCAGGGTGCTCAGGACCTGGGTGACACTGCTGACAGTAGATGAGGGCTCTGTTGTAGGTGGAGGGGTCACTGGTTGCTCTGGGCTTGGGCACTGTGATCCACAGGTTGACCCCCCATTGTGGTGGTTGAAACCATTTGTTACACTCGGGCCAGCGGGGGTGGCCCCTGACAAGTGAGGGCCATGGTTGGGCCCGGGGTGCTCGCCAGAACCTTCAAGAATATCCTTGATGCATCTGGAAAACTTGGTGGGCTTGAATGGTGTCGGCATAGCTTTCTTTTTGCACTTGATTGGAGATGTAACTAGTTGAGCGGATGATCTGATTGGCTCCTGCTTTGGCACCTGAGGAACCAGAGATGGGGCCAGGGTTGGAGCTGGAGGGACCATCAATAGTTGACGTTCCTTTGAAGAAAGCCTCCTGACACCACTTGCGCCATCGTTGGCATGATGGAAAAAACATGGTGGCACTGAAATGGGCCGCTTGGCTAGAGTCACCTTGTTGTCATCTCTTGAAACAGACAGATGCCCAGCAGCGTTGCCATCTGGTCTGGAAGAAGTGAGGTTGATAAATGGAGAGGTAGCACCCCCTGCAGGAAGAGGGAAGCGTCTGGGTTTGTGAGGGACTGTGGGCCTCTCCTTGGACTGAAGCTCCTCTTGGAACTTGGCCCGGAGGGATTTGAAGTCAATAGCAGTCTCCTAGAATTAGTTGGAAATGGAAATGATCTATATGAAGCTCTTCTTAAAAGAAAACCATCACTTATGAAGCAAAACACGTTTATATAAACACCACAACCATGTGTTGGACTCATTTTTGAGAGCATTTTGCACGTTAAAAGTGAACGTACTAGGAGGATTGCACGAAATGAGTTCTGAGGAGTTAAAATAATCACACAAACACCCGCTGTTGACCTCTGTTAGCCCAAACAAACAAAAAGTGTGCTTACCATGTTTCTGTCGTTTCTTCATTGATCAGAGCGACTGAGTTTGTTCGATTAAAGACTAATATTCTAGTTTGACCCAAGAGCGCGAGGCTGGCAGCCTTCAGACAAACCAAACGGGAGGCAGACGCGAGCACGCGCCTTTTTAAATGACCAATTGCGCGCGGCCCCGCGTGCCTTCATTTGCTTGCGTCGGTAGTTCGCCCGTGCTCGTGCATATATGCCATAATAGTAATAATAATAATAATAATAATAATAATAATAATAATAATAACACAATCATTATTATTATTGTAAATTACAATAAAAACACTCAACAACAACATTAATAAGAGGAATTATTATTATTGTTATTATTATAAATATATATAATAGTATACCATAAAACAAGAATTATACTACTACTACTAATAGTAATAATAATTGTTATGATGATGATGATGATGATGATTATTATTATTTATTTATTTATTTATTTATTTATTATTATTATTATAAGGCAGCATCAAAAAAATAGCAGCATACATTTACAGTAAAAGACAGCACATAAAAAGCCAATAGGTTTTATAAAAATAATACAGTATACTATATACAGTATACTACATATTATACTATATAGTATATTATATAATATACTCTGTGTCTCTGTGTAACTTTAGTTTCCACCCGGATCAATAAAGTTTTCTGATTCTGATTCTTTCTTAGTACTGGTGTTTGGCTGGATGAGCAAAAATCACCTTCAGTTTCCTACTTTTATTCTGTGTTCGCGTGAGAGTGACATGAGGGTCCACATTTTTGGTGCAGCTTCAGAACATAGCATTATGTAATGTATGTAATTGCATAAGAGAGTATTTTGTTCTGTTCTTCTCTCTGTGAGTCTAAACATAATCAATACTGTACTGTTATGTTGCTTTTATTCTGTTGTTTTGCTACTCTTACCTTTGTTCTGTCCACTTTCAACCGTAACAAGGACTAATAAAGGTTTATCTTATAAAAGCTTGCTGTCTTTTTAGGAGACCTCTTGCCGTGACCCGGATTCGAACCGGGGTTGCTGCGGCCACAACGCAGAGTACTGACCACTATACGATCACGGCGAGCTACCAGGCAACTGCGAAAGCTTTCTGGAGGTGGAGCTTTACAGTAAAATGATCCCTGATTAAAATCCTTAAATTACACAATTGTTTACTTCTTGTCAATCATTTACCCTTTGCTGATAGGGGCAAGGGATTCTGGACCACATCTGGCTTCCAGAGTCAGCTGCAAACAAGCCGTTCCAGCCATGAGTGTGTTAAAAGTTTCTCTTAGACCTTGTGTTGTTCTCTCACTTTTGTATTTTGGCCATTTTGTCCAGTCTGGTGCCTCCTGGAACTCCTCACCAAACCGGTAAATAGACTGTGCTGCCTTTCTTGTCTTGATATGGTGGGCTCTGTTAGTTTGGGACTTTTTCATTGCAGTTTCACAGTCCAGTCTATCAGTCCTGTCAGACTCTGACCAGTATTGACATACAGCACTGTGCAAAAGTCTTGAGCCACCTCTCATTTCTATACTTTAAATCAACTTACTATGCAAAAATACGATTTTCTGTTGGTCAAACTGTCTTATATTTGTCCTGATGAGTAGGTGAAGTGAAAGAAATGGGAACAAATGTTTTACTGACAAGCTGCAAAGTATCTAAAGATACAAGGAGCCTAGATACTCAGCATTCAGAACCACCAGTATACTGATCATCGCCTGAACATCTGGAATCATCTGCTCCTGTTTCTTCACTGGTTCAGGACTTCAGTTAGATGGTCTTTGTTCTGCTTGAATTATTCATATGTAGGTCACTGTGTGAAATGTAAAGTTGTTTATCTTGGTTGTAAACATTTATTTGTCCGAAAAGACACTCACTAACATTAGAATATTAATAACAAACAATACATTGTGATTCAAGGACACTCAGTATTTATAGATACCATCCAATGCCTAGGGTTCTTCTAACCGAGGTATTAAAAGGCCCACATAATGGAGAAATGAATCCTCCTTGTTTTTAAATAAAAGAGTTAGGTGTGATGTGTGAGGATCTCAAAAATACACTATTCAGTCACCAGGCCAAATTAAAATAGTCCTTTTTGAATGTGTTGTTTAGTGATGTAAGAAAACCAATGTATTTAGCTGCATACGCTTAATTAGTCTATAAGAGTTTAGCCCCACCCATTCACGCTGAAGTTCTAAGGAGTGTTTCAGCCTCCACTGCTTTTTGAAAGATGCACAACACAGAGCAGCCAATCAGACAAGAGCTCCTTTACATACATCAGTCTTAGGGGCACAGTAATGTAAACAACCTGTTTAATTTCTTAGGGATAAAGAGAGGTTGGAAAATTGTTTGCCAAGACTGTTCTAGACAAACAAATCTAAAACAATATCTACTCAGCCCTGTTATGTTTTTATGAAAGTAAAGTAAAGTGAAGTGGTCCCTTAAGGCCGGCGTGAACAGTGTGAAATTCTTTCTCTGTATTTAACCCATTTAACCCTTTCAAAAAGTGAAGTAGTGGGCATTTAGCGACACAGCACCAGGGCTACAGTGTGTGGGCATGGTACGTTGCGCAAGGGTACCTCAGTGGTGCCACTATTTGTTCTGAGGTTCTTTAGTGTTTCATTAGCAAAAACATACGTTCTACCTAAATGAATATATTTAAGCTATAGATTAGTTTTAAGTTTCTTGGCTGGCCAAGCTTTAGTAGCGTATATACACATATTAATGATAATTAGTACAGCTGCTACTTAAACCACTAAATGTAGAACCTTTGTCGGTGCTCAGTATACATTGAACTGAAAAGTTTGTTAACAATTTGAACATCTTTGGAGTATCTACAGGGAGATATTAAAATAAGGTGAGACCCTTGAAACATTTCTTGCTGGCTCTTCCACTTGAACCTTTTCCCCCTGCGATCAGGAAGTCGTGGGTTTGCTTCCCAACACTGCTAGTGGCACTTCTGAGGTTCCCTTGAGCAAGGTACCGTCCCCACACACTGCTCCTCCTGGGTGCCTGCTGCTTCACTTGGTGAAATGGTTAAATGAGTTAAATACAGAGAAAGAATTTAGTGCTGTTCAAACTGTGTGCTGTGGTGTGTTCACATATGACAGAATGGTCACTTTCACTTCATTATTATACTAAAAACATTAAACTGCCCCACAACCATCTTCATTCCCACACAAAACATCTCTACTAAGAAAATAAGAACAGAGGTCAAAAATGTGAACATGAGCCTTTGGACAAATGAGAAGTTTTGAGCAATGTCCTCTGGTCAGACAAAACAAAAATAAAACTCTTGGGTTGAGCATTGAAGTATGAAAGTGGCTCTGTAAGACGTATTGGAACATCACACATCATCACAGGAAACATGCGTGGAGCGACATACTGAAAGATATTAGAGTAAAATTTGATCTTATCAGTCAAGAAAGGTTGAAAATGACACTTCAACAAGACAACTTACATACAAGCAAAATAACTCAAGACTCAAAAATACTCCAAAAAGGTGCAGGTGATTGCAAGGCCTAGTCCATCTCTTGACCTGAAAACCATCGCAAATTTACGGAGGACCATCAGAGAGACCCTTGTAACTTTGGGCAATTGAAGATAGACCTCAGTAGGAATGGGACAAAACCACAGTTCTGTAAAAACGTCCCACTATAGTCATCTGGCTTTGCGAAAAGGTTTGGAGGTTATGGATCTGTGGTGTCTGAACACTTTTTCCTCTTCTTACACACTTTTTTGTTCATATTTACAAGTACAACATTAACTGACATTGTGGGTGTAACACTATACCTGATCCTGAATGTGATTATTAATTTGCATCAATTTGACTTTTCTGAGTCAAATTTCCTGGGCCGCATGTGGTCAGTGTAAGCGGACGTATTCCACAACCCTGATGCACAATGTGTTTGTATAAAGGACTCAGGGCTTCTACAGAAAGGCTCGCCAGGCCGACTCTCCTGCTCCTATCGACTGTAAACTGAAGAGCTGGTCACCCTGGACACCATGCAACTCCTGCACAGAGAAGACGGTAACAGCATTGCATGATATTTTGCAATGTAGTCAGATACATTCAAGTTAACACATTCAAGCTGAAGCCCATCTCAGACACTCCTGCAATGCTAGCACATGAAAATATGGACAAAAGTATTGGGACACCAACATGGACATTAATGACACTGCATTTAAATGCATAGACTCTAACATGGAGTCGGAGTGCCTTTCAGCATAAACTCTGTGGGAATTTGTGCCCTTTCATTCTGTAGAGCATTTATGAGGTCAGACACTGATGTTGGATGAGATTGACATCTATACATGACAAACAGTCAGAGTGAGAGTGTGTTCTGTAATATGTGCTGCTGTCAGTCATTACTGATGCTGTTGTTCTGTTCCAGCTGCGCTTCCAGTTCGTGGAGAGGCCCTCTCAGTTCGGGGGTACGGAGTGTGTGCACAGTCAGTGGGACGAGAAACTGTGTCCAGGTTCTGAGGCCGTGTGTGAGCTTCCAGATTACTGTGAAGAAATGTACACATGTCCTGAAACAGGCAAGTCTTTTCTGTTTCTCTCTCTCGCTCGCTCTCTTAAATCCATTTTTGTGATCCAGAACTGATCATCCAGCATCAGCACCTGCCTCTCTTGTGGCTATATGTATATACGTTTGGCGTAAACCAAATACAGCATTCCTGGAAAGGAACCTCATACCAACTGAGAAGCATGGTGGTGGAAGAGTCATCGTTTGGGGGATGCTGTGCTGCAGCAGGACCTGGGCAGCTCACCATCATAGAATCCATCATGAATTTTACCGTGTATCAAAGGGTGCTTGAGGAACACATGGAATCATCTGTAAGAAAATTAAAGCTGAAGCAGAACTGGACCCTGCAACATGACAGTGACCCAAAACATACCAGTAAATCCACCAAGGACTGGCTGAAAACTAAGAAATGCAGAGGGAATGGCCGAGACAAAGCCCAGACCTTAAACCCATTGAGATGGTGCGGGGTGACTTGAAACAGGCTGTACAAGCAAAAACCCCCTCAAACATCTCACACCTGAAAGAATTCTGCATTAAGTCTTGGGGCAAACATTCCCCAGACCGATGTCAGAGACTGGAAGAGGCTACAAAGGGGGTTATTTGAACCAAAGGGGGAACACTGTTTATTAAGGGTTAGGGTGTCCTAACTTTTTAGAATACATATTTTTGTTGATATATTTTGTTTAATGAGTAAAACAAGGTTCATTTTTGTTGTTTAACTGCAGTTAAATAACTTTTTTCCAGAGATAAATAAAAGCAAGATTAGACATCAATATGTGAACATTTCTTAATATTTTTATTTCACATGACTGCATATGTTTGCAGTACCTACCAGTCATCCAGATTGAACTAGAACCCATTTGTGTGTGTGTGTGTGTGTGTGTGTGTGTGTGTGTGTGTGTGTGTGTGTGTGTGTGTGTGTGTATGTGTGTGTGTTTGCAGGACGATGCATTAGTCAGCACCTTCACTGCAATGGTGATTGGGACTGTGGTTTTGGAGGTGATGAAGATGGATGTGAAGAAGTAAGCCGCCGAGAAACCAAGTGTGATGGCATGCTCCGCATCCCAGGAGCTGAGAAGGCTACCCAGGGGTAAAACTAAAGTTATTCGAAGACATCCTCTTAATTATATTTACATTCAGTAAAAAATTGATAAAATTCTAGTAACACACATTTTTCACTTTTCCAGCTATAACATTTTGTCTGATGTTCTTGTGAATCCCGTTCTGGACCCAAAATACTTCGGAGGTGTGTGTGAGTACATCTACAATGGAGAGTGGAGGCAGCTCACCTATGACGCCTTCTGTGAAAATCTTCACTATAATGATGCTGAGAAATACTTCAGGAAGCCACACAACTTCCTTTCTTACCGTCTGTTGGTACGTTAAGCCATCAATAATCATTAAAAAAAGAAAAATTCAGTAAAAGACAAAGTTTCCCTGATCCCAGTACAGTCAATCGGTCTAGACATGCTTATACCTCCCACAGACTGATTTCAGCAACCTTATGAGATCATAACAAATCACACTGTGCAGCATGGACCTAATAAACCTGGGCACGACGTGTGTGTAGATGTATGATGCTGTGTATGAAGGTGTGTAGATGTATGATGGTGTGTGAAGGTGTGTAGATGTATGATGGTGTGTGAAGGTGTGTAGATGTATGATGGTGTGTATGAAGGTGTGTAGATGTGTGATGGTGTGTATGAAGGTGTGTAGGTGTATGATGGTGTGTATGAAGGTGTGTAGATGTATGATGGTGTGAAGGTGTGTAGATGTATGATGGTGTGTATGAAGGTGTGTAGATGTGTGATGGTGTGTATGAAGGTGTGTAGATGTATGAGGGTGTGTGTGAAGGTGTGTAGATGTATGATGGTGTGTATGAAGGTGTGTAGATGTATGATGGTGTGTGAAGGTGTGT
>JBBPCX010069726.1:0-11142 GCA_037974365.1 Hydrocynus forskahlii | reverse complement strand
CCTCCCCCCTCTTGGTGCACTTGTGTGATTTTAATGTACTGGAATGCCTGAAGCTCCGCCCACACTCCGGGCAGTAGTACGGCTTGTCTCCGGTGTGGATGCGTTGGTGCACTTGGAGATTGCTCTGCTGCTTAAAGCTCCGCCCGCACTCCGAGCACCGGTAGGGCTTCTCCCCGGTGTGACCACGCTGGTGCAGCTGGAGGTGACCCTGCTGATTGAAGCTCTTCCCGCACTCAGTGCAGTGGTACGGTTTCTCCCCGGTGTGGATGCGGCGGTGTAACTGGAGATTGCTTTGCTGATTGAAGCTCTTCCCACACACCAGGCAACGGTACGGCTTCTCTCCGGTGTGAATTCGCCTGTGCAGCTGAAAATGATTCTGTTGGTTGAAGCTCTTCCCGCACTCAGAACACCGGTGGGGCTTTTCGCCCGTGTGAATGAGCCGGTGGAGCTGGAGGTTGCTCTGTTGGCTGAAGCGCTTCCCGCACACCGAGCAGTGGTACGGCTTCTCTCCGGTGTGAATGTGCCGGTGTGTCTGGAGGTTGCGTTTGTCACTGAACCTCCTACCACACACCAAGCACTCATAAGGTTTTTCTCCGGTGTGGATGCGCTCGTGCCTTCGGAGGTGACTATGGTCATGAAAGCGTTTCCCACACTCTGGGCACTGATGGCTTCTCTTCTTGCTTGTATTCTTCAGGGATGCGCTAGTAGGAGTAGAGGAGGACCCACGCTGAGTACTGGAGCATCTCCTAGATGCCATATTTTCACATTAAAAAGGTGACCTGCACTGATTGCAGCAGATCTGTTCCCTCTTCCTGATGGCACCTCCTGAAGTGTTTGTATAGGTGCATTTACGCGGCGTAGGAAAATGAGAGAAGGAGGCTTGCAACAGGATGGCATTCGTTTCTGAAGGAGAAAGAGAACATGTCCCAAACTCAGCCTAAAATATAACAACAGAAAGATACACGGTTTAATGAGACTGTACCTAAAGATAATGTGCAGCTGGTGTTAAGAACTGGCAGCACGAATAAACCTTCAGCATAGATACCAACAGCATCGACGGACTCGGGGCACCAGTCCCTGGGCTTGCCGTACCTGAGGATCGGGTGAAGAGAGGCAAGATTACAGAGCCACACAGGAAGAGGTCTCGAGGCCCGTGGCAGCCTGTTTCTCCTGAACCTGAGAAAAGGAGAGGAATTCAGTTCAGTTCAAATTCAAATTTATTCAAATTGCACTCAAAAAAGAACCCTCCTCTGGTGGATACTGGATAAACCAATGGTTCAAATCTCAGATAACAGGAGAGGTTGGTCCTTGCCCACCCTTGTCTTATGTCTTGCCAACCACTACAGCACAACATGTTAGACGGAACTACTGTAGGAGGTCCATTCCCGCTGGGTGGACTCCAGAAGAACTCAGGCCCCGCTGACCCGTCTCCTGAGAGAGCAGGGGAACCTGGCGGAGCAACTTGACAACAGACTGGACTGGACACAGAGAACTGTGTTATATTTCATTTAATACCTGTTTGGCTGGGTGGTATATGCTTTTAAAGGCTAATATTTGAAAATATACAAATTATATTCATATAATAAATAGTGGGTTTTTATGTACTGTATGTCTGTGAGTTTGATTAATTATTCCCAAACCTCTCACCATGGAAGCCAAGTATTACATTGTCGTTCTCATCAAGTACCTCAAATACCTGGTTTAGTAGTTCATTAGATTAAATCGGGAGCTGCTGGAGTTTCACAAATCTATGCAAAGGCTTGAGGCATTGAGGTGAAATGTTCTTTTTCTAATGCTTTTTCTAATGCTTTCTTGTTTGTTTGCATTCATTCTAAGGTTAAGTTGTGTATTTGCTGGAAGAAAGTCCCTCACTGCTTAGAGAAATGGCTTCACGAAGTTTGCACAGGAGCCTACAAATTATAGTGCTGTAATACAAAGGGAGTCTGTGGGAAGGGACAGAGGAGATACCACTACTTGAGGAGATTCAATGCATTAAAACATAAGTCTGAGACAGAAAAAGAGAGAGAGAGTCAAAGACAGAACCAACAGACCTCACCCTCACTATCCATTAATCATCTTAATCTAACAGCAACCTCCCCACTTGAACTCAAGTCGAAACAAGTCAAGTAGGTGCTTATTGTCATTTCACCCATCTAGACAGTACACAGTGAAATTAAACTATGTTCCTCCAGGACCACAACGATCCTTCAGGATCACAATGTTCTTCCAGGACCATAAAATTCCTCCAGGAGCCCAACATTCCTCTTGGACCAAAATGTTCCTCCAGGACCACAATGTTCCTCCAGGACTACAAAGTTCCTCCAGGACTACAACGTTCCTCCAAGACCACAATGTTCCTCCAGGACCACAATGTTCCTCCAGGACTACAATGTTCCTCCAAGACCACAATGTTCCTCCAGGACCACAACATTCCTCCAAGACCACAATGTTCCTCCAAGACCACAATGTTCCTCCAGGACCATGTTGAAAAACAAAGAATAAAAACAGAAATCCCACAAGACCACACAAGTGCAGGACAGAACTAATGAGAGAGTGCAAAAAAAACCACAAGACCAACAGTTAAATCATTTCCAGGATGAGACAACATGCAGTAACAGGAGCAGTAATAGCACTAATGTGGGTGAATCCAGTGTTATTACATACTGTATTCTAGTAGCAGAACCTAAACCCCCAAGTTCTCCCCCAAACCACCCAGCTGTCACTAAGTGAATGCTCTGATCAGCTGCTGTTTCCAAATTCACATTAAAATGACCTGTCCATGTTAATGGGAGGTTATAAAGGCGTTATAAAGGCGTTATAAATGGGTTATAGATGGGTTATAAGGTGGTAATAAAGGAAATTCCACCCCTGCTGTCTTGGTGAGGTCTGTGAGGTCTGTCCGTGAAGGAAATCACAAAAACACCAACAGAACAGAGCAGAGGAAGCAGGACTCAGTAAAGCACACCTCTGGATCCCCCCATCCCCCCAACCCCCATCCTTTACAGCTCAGTGAGGAATGCCGGAAAGAAGAAGTTTAGAAGCTCCTACTCACAGCAGAGCAGCTCCTGACTCTTTCTATCTCTCTCTCTCACACACACACACACACACACACACACCCACACACACACACACAGAGGACAAGAGACTTCTTCACCTCCTCATCTCTGTGGTTAAACAGCCAGACCCACAAACAGTGCCCCCACCTGGCCGACAGTGGGAACTTCTTGTACAGGACCTGCCTTCAGCTCTGGGGACGACTCCGTGGTCCTGCTCTCTGACCACACCCCCATGGCAACACGCCAGGCATCAGTCAGAGAATCTGGAGCACCTTCAGTCTGCAGTGGGTGATCAGACCCCCTCAGCTCAGTGAGGCTCATTAATGAGTTAATTGGTCAGATCTGGTGTGCTGGGGTGGAGCTGGGGGGGGGAGGGGTCATGTGAAGATCATGTGAAAATGGCCTCATGGGAAACTGGAAGCTGGACAACATCTTTGCCATAGTGTGAAGAAGGTTAAATACATGTGTGGAAGAAACTGGACCTGAGATAAACACTCAGACACTTAGAATGCTTTGATCTCTTTAGAAGATGCTCTTTCCTCTCAGAAGCACATGCACATAATGCTGGAAAGAAACCGATGACGTCAACTTTAAAAAAATGAACGAAAATGGAAATACAAGGTTTTGTCATGACAGCAACTATGTAGTCCACATGTGTCATAAAATAATCAAATTTACATACACATTTGGACTCTGGCATATTTACATTTATGGCCATATTTATACTCACATTTATACTCACATTTAAACAAAAACTGTAAACTTAAAAGTTATATTACGCATATGTACTCTTATTAATACTAATATTTACGTATCTTCGTTTTTATACTAATTTTATCAATGTTTAAATCCTTATTCATACTGACATTGACACTAATACATATAGTCCATATACTCCACACACTCCATACTTACACTCATGTTTACCCTATATTTATCTTCATATTCACACTCATTCATACTTATCTCCATTTTTATAATCATACTTGTACTAATGTCCGTACTAACATTTATCTCCATATTTGTACTCATATTTATAGTCCACATTTCCAATAAAGATTTATACTCAAATTGATCTCCTTATTTACACTTAAAATATATACTTTTTTCATGTTTGTGTATATTTTTACTCCTTATTTGTACTTATATTTATCGCCATGTTTTTACTCATATTAAATTACAGATTTTTTTTTACCTGTATTTACTCAGATTTATTCATTAATTAAATAAATCAGTCTGAGGGTTGTTTAACAAAAGTTTTTGATATAGGTTTGGCATCAACCAGTATTAAAGTGAAACCAAGACAACTTGGTGAAAATAAATGAAGCATATATTAACACAGTCTATTTAAAAAACGCCAAAAAAAAAAAATCAAATGAATATGAGTATATTTACAGTTCAAGGTTGAGGTGGAATAGTAAAGATAGGGATACATGGAACGTGACCTTTGTTCTCTGGGGACAAAGGAAAAATGGTGTTGATTTCTAAATCCAACATTGCAGTGAACTACAATGTATGTTAATGAGATCAGCTTTTATCTTTTCTGTACTGGCTGAATTTAAACACGCATGAAAATGAATTCAGCCTAAAACAAACAAAACTAATGGGGTTTAGTCGGACACATATGGGGTCGGTTTCACAGACAGGGATTAAGCCTAGTCCTGGATTATGTAGTGCTGTGAATAGAGATTTTCCATTGAAAAGGAAAGGTAGTCCAAGACTAGGCTTGATTCCTGTCTGGGAAACCGACCCATGAAGTTTAGTAATTCTCAGGAGGGCGGAGAAACTGTTAGTAACAGAGAAAGATGCATGCAAAGATAATCTATCGCTGTGGACATAAATCGGGAGTTTATTTTACTTGAAACAC
This sequence comes from Hydrocynus forskahlii, assembly GCA_037974365.1. Taxonomy (NCBI): domain Eukaryota; kingdom Metazoa; phylum Chordata; class Actinopteri; order Characiformes; family Alestidae; genus Hydrocynus; species Hydrocynus forskahlii. The sequence goes on along the minus strand of JBBPCX010069726.1, from coordinate 6,219 downwards.
ATTTTATAGACATGAACACGTGGAAAAATGTTACATTTCACAGCATTTGTTTCTGAAGACAAGTCATGCTACGCTATGCCCAGATAAAGTTAAACCTCAAGTTTAGTCTGTTGAAAATTTGGAGAAATTTAGTGAAAATTTGGAGTACAGATTACAGTTTCGTCCAGCTGCTGTTGGAAATGTGCCTGGTCCATGAGGTCCAGGGAAAAATGCTGCCTTCAAGTGCTTGTCGTAAGATCCTACCTCCCAGTTTGGAAATCCTAATATAATTTGTCATGCACTGAAGTGCTTTTGTAAAGTATAATGACCAACGATACTGCGATTAGCTGGATAACCTGCTTCTTATATCCTTTAGGACAGACTGTGATGGGATGCGTGCATTGCATTTTTGGAGGTGTTGACACGTGTTGGACAGCATCGTACCAACAAGAACCAAACGCTTCAGAGGTCATGTGGAGTCGAGGCCTCTGTGGAGTCTTACACTGAACGTGAGACTCGTGAAATTGTTGAAGATATCTAATGCCACATGTGCCTTTTCTCACGCTGACTTCTCATCGTTGCCTCCTCTGTCACTCCTCAGAAATGAAACAATGGGTGATTCCCATGTGCGTCTAATCACGATGGCGCCACATTACCCCGAGCGGCCACCAGGGGTGGGTAATCCAGGTCCAAAGAGTAAAAAAACCTCCCCAGGATTTTATTGCAACCGCCTGTATCGTGCTACTGCTGGTTTGAGGGGACTAGAGAACCATGGCAGCTGGAATAAAATCCTGGGGAGGTTTTTTTACTCTTTGGACCTGGATTACCCACCCCTGGTGGCCGCTCGGGGTAATGTGGCGCCATCGTGATTAGACGCACATGGGAATCACCCATTGTTTCATTTCTGAGGAGTGACAGAGGAGGCAACGATGAGAAGTCAGCGTGAGAAAAGGCACATGTGGCATTAGATATCTTCAACAATTTCACGAGTCTCACGTTCAGTGTAAGACTCCGTCGATGTCCATCAAGTTTAGCACACTACTCCACAGAACGTCCATCAGACTACTCCACACATACATTTGCACTACACAACGTCCACATAGTCACTGTTCTCTGCCGTTTTCTCTTCATCAGGGGATGCATTGACGTAGTCCCGCTCTGAGACATCCGAAGCCTTCCTCTGCTGGACAGCGGCTTCTGTATTTTCATAATCCTCCTCATCGTCTGTCCCCGCTCCCGGAGAGGTAAACCCGTTCCTGTTTCCAGCACCTGCAGACCAAACACATTAAAAAATAAAATGTTTACCTGGTGTACCAGATGTTACAGCAGATACACCTAAGTCTAAATGTGAAGTACATTGTTGACAAGAAACAATTTAATTTAAGAGTTTAAACTATGGACCAGCGCTGGTCCGTGACAGAGTTCCTGTCGGTCCGCGGAGCCTCGCTTCTGCACCAATCAAAATTCAGTCAAATCAAATCTGATCTCAGCGCTCCTGTCGCTACACGCCCGTCCCCACCCGATCTGTGTCATCTGCCAAGCTGTGCTAAGGAACGAGGCTCTGATACCTTCTAAATTACGCCGGCATCTGGAAACAAAACATGCACATCTAAAAGATCAATCAGAGGACTTCTTCGAAAGAAGTGGGTTCAGAGTGCTGGGGCACGGTCTACTTTCGCCCGGCTGTCTCTGTCCGAGCTCTGGCTGTCATGCTATGAGGAAAATCCCCAGCTGAGTGAAATGGCAGTTAAAAAATTCTGGCCTTTCCATTCCACACATCTGTGCGAGTCTGAGTGGCTCTGTCAGCATGCCTGCCTCGTTTCGACCAGTTAGTGGCGAGAAAGCAGGCACACCCAGCATATTAGAATGTTGATTTTAAAGTTTTGGCGTCAGATAATCCCTGTGGGTAATTTAATTTAGGGTAAAAGTCAGTTTGCATGTTCAGCCCCATTTGGCAGTGTACAAAAGTATAGTATTAAAAAAACCCAAAAACACAACAGTGGAAAAAAAAATCTAGGTTACTTGGTTCTTATATATGTAAAGGCATAGGCCCATAATAATAATAACAACAACAACAACAACAACAACAGCCTAATTACTACATATCTGTACATTTACTTGGCAGTAACATATTTATTTGGCAATAATCTCAAATTTAGCCAAAGCACTCCTGTTAGGTCTTGTTTAATATTATTCTTATACAGCCATAATCCCTATTTTTTTTATTAACCCTTATAGTCATGTTCATAGTCATGAACACACCACAGCACAATGTGAACAATGTGAAATTCTTTCTCTACATTTAACCCATTCACCAAGTGAAGCAGTGTGTGGGGACGGTACCTTGCTCAAGGGAACCTCAGTGGTGACACTAGTGTTTGGGATTCGAACCCACAACCTTCTGATTGCAGGGCCAACGCCCTAACCACTAGGACATCCAGCTGCCCAGAATATTACTAGTTATAATACTAATACCAACAGTAATAATAGCAGTAGTAGTAGTGGTATAATAATAATAACAATAATAGTAGTACTGTCTATCTAATATAATAATAAAATCTACCTATCTATGCGCATGTGTCAAGTGGGGCGTGTTTAGGAGCGGTCGTTTACGCAGGGCCCTGTAGCCCCGGGACAAATAAGTCTGCGAAACGCTACCTCAGTAGTCTTTCTCTTTTGTTGATACTCCAGTATCAGTATCGGTATCAGTACATTCCAGTAGTTAAGTTCCGAACACTGTCCTACATGGTTTACACAAAATTTGTTCACCTGTATAGGCGTTACCAACTGCCATATTCTCCATGACAGCATTCACATTGATGTAGTTACGTGCCGAATTGTCTGAATCTGCAATTTCGTAATCATCTTCATCTTCATCATCATCCATAATGTTCCTTTCAGCAGTCCAGTGCTGGTCATTGACACCTGCAGAACGAGAAATTCATGGTAATGTGAAAAATGGAATTTGTTTACAATATTTTATGATGGCTCTAGGATTGATGTTCAGTCTTGGAGTGGGACTTATTAGATTTATTAAAACCACTGAAAACAATTATTAGTAGCAGAAAGCCACTGCTCTTAACCTTCTGCTGCATGCTGCTTAGTGGACACCTTTCCATCTTTTAAAAAACAAATATGATTTTTTTGCTCATAAAACAAAACCAATGGTTCAGTCAACAAAACCTTGGTCTCAACACTTTCAGTGAACTCTAATGAACTCACTCCAAAATCTTCTGAACTGCTGGAGCTGCAGGAGTATTTTAGTCATTTGTGAAAATGTACAACAAAACCAAGATGGCAGACTTACACAAGTGCTCATGTTTAAATAATTCTAAACATCACAAAACATCTAAAACCTTTCTTTCAGCAACAAAACATCATGGACTCATTACAAAACAACACACACGCTCTGAGACAAAAAAAAATCCTTATATGAATAAAGCATTTGCACTTCACGGTCTGTTGTACTGTTGAGGTTAAACCGAATGATGTTCCTGTGACTGTACATCTGAACTAAGGTTTCAAATACAACAAAGCAAGAGCAGGTTAAAGAGGAGAAATGACAAATCAGTTAGAGGTGACCAAACAGAGACAACATCCAAATGTAAGGTAAACTGGAGGTCAAGCAAAGGTCAAAACCCAAAATAACACCACAAAGACCAACCATAAAACACGATTAAGGCATGTAGCACGTTGATCAGTACACTGGTGAGGGTGACCTCTGCAGGTAAGGAGGGGAATCTCCAACTAAGCATGAGACAACATCTAAAGTGAGTAAAGTAAAGTGACCAATCGGTCATACGGGAACACACCACAGCACGAAATTCTTCCTCTGCATTTAACCCATTCGCCAAGAGAAGCAATGGATAAAGGGAGCCTCAGAGCCGCCCCAAGCAATCTTGGGATTCAAACCCACAACTTTCTGATCGCGGGGCCAACGCCCTAACCACTAGGCCACCAGCTGCCCCACAGCTGAGGTTGGAGTAGCTTCTATGTGAATCCAGAAAGCCTTGTAATGATACTATGGTTTAATACAGAACAGAACGTACTCACAGTGTCTGTCAGTCCTTACAGCCATCTGATCGTCTTGTTTTTGGCATCTCCTCAAGAAGAAAATGATGATCGGTACTAATATGAAAAACAGCCCTGCTGCCACTCCAGCACTGATGAAGGGAACCGGTGACGCTGAGGGAGAAATCACCACAGTTTTAAAGGTCCCGTGACATGAAAATTCCACTTTGTGAGATTTTGTAACATGAATACGAGTTCCCCTAGCCAGCCTGTGGTCCTGCAGTGGCTAGAAATGGCGATAGGTGTAAAGAGTCATAAGGGGAAAGGTTTCCGCCCCTTTCTCGTTCTTTGCCCACCCAGAGAATTTCGCCCCTGCCCTATAAAATTAGCTCTACCTACTGTCATGCCTTGCAAATGAGTGAAGCGTGGCAGTCTCTCGGTGCTTAGATGTAAAAATGAGCACAAATGTGTTTTTTTAGTTCCTTCACGCAAGCCTCTGAAGAGCCAGTGGGTTAATTTAATTTTTTTTTTCTGGGAATGCGCCGACACGACTTCCTAAAAATTTGAATGTCTGCGCCAAACATTTCGCCGAAGACTGGTTCCTCAACTTGGGGCAATAAAGAGCTGGTGTTGCTGAATGGCTGAAAATTAAGTCTGGATCAGTCCCAACTCTCCCTGGACAAGTAAATCAACTTAACACTATATAATTTTGTTGCTTTGCTGTATATGGTTGCCTAGCTTTTTACTCTTAGAATGTAAAAAGCTCTGCAGCTAGCAGCTAACAGCTAACAGCCCAGTTAGCAGGCTACTGTCGCAAATGTAAAGGTAGATAGCATCAGGTCTGTGTGTATGAATGGTGTGTGAATACACACATTAACTCGAGTGTTGTACTTCTTTGTTTTTTTGGATGACCGTGCTGCTGTTAGTTTAAAAGCCATTGCTATACACTGTAAACAGCGTATGGTCCCGCAAGCTTCCCCCTTGCCCCGCCTCCTTGCCCCGCCTCTCTCCTCCTCACCCCGCCTCTCGCCCCCTTGCCCCGCCTCTCTCCTTCTCACCCCGCCTCTCTCCTCCTCCTACTCATTTAAAGCTACAGACGCAGAAACGGCGCGTCCTGGGGAAATCTCATTGTGGGACTGGATCGAAGTGGCTGTAATTCTGCACCAAGGCTGAATTTCGGAAAGAGACTTCAGATACAGTATTAGGGACCACTAAGACCTGTATAAAAGCATAAAAAATCAGCACGTCATGGGACCGTTAAGCTTCAAACTTCAGAGAAAAATAACAAATAAAATACAGCACATGTTGCTGTCATATTTCACAGTCACACTGAAAAGAATGTGAGCTAGGAGTGTGTGAAGACACGGTCACTTTATAAATACAGCTGTAGTTTCAGGCAAAAGGTTCCATAGCGTACAGGCCTCCCCTGCCACTTCCTTCTGAAACCCACCAGATTCAAAAACCTAACAAGCCACTTTACCTTCTCGTGGCTAGAATGAACTGCACCCAGTGGGACTAAACTGCAGTCATGGAGGCCAGAGACAGGCGCTATACTGCAGCTCTACTACAACCAAGCTGATTGGTGCAGGAACACTTCATGTCAAGCTGTTTTTTTCGTAATGCAAAGAACAACATAACTGGTCATTTCTACTTTGCAGGATAATCAACCTCATTCTGTAGAAATCCTATGCGGAAAATGGGCAGGGATGGAAGGTGAAAACCTCGGTTGCCCTACTACTATAGTGCTGTTGACAAATTAACCCCGCCAACAAACCTAAATACCACATATACCTCTGATTTGTCAGTTCTTCACAGTGCAGTTTTTACAGTGCAAATAGGCAGTAATGCTTCATTTACTTTAAACTAAGGCAGAATTTGAAGAATAATTCAAGATCAGTCTGTTAAGCCTCCTATAGATGATGCCTGTTATAAGGTAGTTCTCTGGTCACTTACCCACAGTGATGTTAATGGAGTCTCCTCTGGATGATGAGATGTTGCTATTTTCCTGGTATGAATAGTCACAGCTGTACTGACCCTGATCTGAAGATTCTACAGTCAAAGTAAATGTTGCTGAGGATTCAGCTGTTTGAGTTTTAACCAGGTCCCCATTTCTGTACAAACTGAAGTTTACAGAGAAGCAAGGTGGGCTGGCTGAGACACATCTGAACTGCACAGCTTCCCCAGGAGAGACAGCAGAGTGTGAGGAGGTGAGGCTGAGTGTGGGGCTCT